>JASAND010030218.1:0-23039 GCA_030248195.1 Trissonchulus latispiculum | reverse complement strand
TCATCAGAGGGTACAGCTTTTAGTTTCCTGTGGGCTAAGAACGTGGATTCAATCCCAAAGTAATGTCCTATAGTCATCAGACGTTTATATTCATCCAGACGTTCTTTCCTGGAGGCAATAAAGAGACCTACAGCAAACACAAATAATGCAAAAAGTATATGAACTAAGTTATAGAGTTACAGTATAAGATATTCTTTGGTTTGGAAGCATTTTTGGTTGGGACCAGATTAAAAATCTAAAGCCCGGTTCATACCTATTTTCCGTTTGTCCGTTTGTCTGTTTGTCTGTTTGTCCGAATTTCCGTTTCTCCGTTCGTCCCTTTTGCTGAACTCACAGATCAGTTCATACCTAACCTTCCGTTTGTCCGTTTGTCAGTTTGTCTGGTTTGCTTTTCTAAACTGATTCATACTTGTTGCTTACGGACAACCGGAAAAGTAGAGCAGTGTTGAAGTCTAAACGGACATCCCTTACGGATTGGAATGCGACGAACTGACAAACGGACAAACGGAAAAGTATGAATCAACAACTCAAACGGACAAACGGACAAACGGACAAGCAGACAAACGGACAAACGGACAAACGGAAAGGCATGGCCATGTGGACATACATCTGAATGCAGAGGGACTTAATGTGGTGTCTAATCAAATATCTGAAGCGTTCCGGAGAGTTTATTCATCGGCGGAGCGCCCTGGCTCCTAGCATGCCGCTGAGAAACACTCCGAGAAGCTGAACGGATATTGAAACTGTATACACTGCTTACCCGCTAAAGTAAACCATATAAAAGCGTAACTGTTTTTATACTAAAGTATGAGTATGAAAGTGTTCGGTTGCCAATTAAAGTTTCAGTGAGCTAATCTGTGCAACTAAGTGTATATGTTTTCATTTGTATTGCTGTTTCTGTATTGCCAATGCTGTTTTATGGGAGGGAGGAAATGTAATGATACAAAAAGCTTAACTTTTGGTGTGATTTGTACAATATCTAGCGAAGACAATTGAAATTCTAGAAAAGGAACTTTTTGGGCAGATTACGATTTGTACGATCACGCTATAGTCTGCTGTTTTTTCTTCGGACCTGAGTTAGAAGCGTTTTTGTGTTAATCTCGGAGAATAAACCAACCCAACCTGCACCAGTTCCTCACAATTTAAAAAATTATAATATCGTCAATATATACTATACAAAATTTCCAGAGGAACCTTTTTAAAGTGGTGCTCATCAGTCGTTGGAAAGTGGCAGGAGCATTTGTAAGACCAAATGGCATGACTTCGAATTCGTATAACCCATCCCTAGTAGTGAATGCAGTTTTCTCTTTATCCGTTTCCTCCATAGCTATTTGCCAATAGCCACTACTCAGGTCGAGAGTCGAAAAATATTTGCAACCCGCCATGGAGTCTAAACATTCATCGACACGAGGAATTGGGTAAGTGTCTTTCCTCGTAACTGCGTTTACCTTTCGGAAGTCAACACAAAATCGGTCACTTCCGTCTTTTTTCTTCACCACAACAACAGGTAATGCCCAAGGACTATTCGATTCAAGAATTATCCCACGTCCCAACATATCTTGTACATTTCTAGTTATTACTTGCTGCTGGGCAGGTCCAACTCGATAATATTTTTGCTTGATGGGCGGATGTCCCTGTACATCCACTGTATGCTTAACTAATGTTGCTCTACCTAAATCGCTATCATCTTTTGAAAATGCTTTATCATATTTATTAAGAAGATGCTGTATTTGAAGCTTTACCTCATTTTTAGTAATCTGCCCAAAAAGTTCCTTTTCTAGAATTTCAATTGTCTTCGCTAGATATTGTACAAATCACACCAAAAGTTAAGCTTTTTGTATCATTACAGATAGTTTTGAGACCCCCTTGAGAAGTGAGATGCTGGGAGAGGCTTCAAGAGAAAATAGACGTCTCAACAGCGCCACCTATTGGCTAGGCTGGCTGACACACATATACGTAATTTACACATAAGCACACAAAAACTCAAGCATAAGACTTTCACATAAATTTTCAAACAAATATTTCAAACAAATTTTACACACAATTTCAGAATAAGTTTTACACATTATAATTTACTTTCAAAATACCATTTCTAACGTTATTTCAATCCAAAATAAATTCAATCATACACACATAATATTTTTAGAGGACTGACGTCACGCCGCCTCATTACACCTCTGTACGTCTCTGCCTTACTCACAACAGGCTCGGCCCGAATCGTACACGGACAACACACACAAGGAACAGCCAATCTTGTCTCGCCAATACAGGAACATAAGACAGGAAACGACAAACGAGAAGTAGCTGGATTCCTAAACCTAGCAGCCTGCTGTATACATTTGGCTGCGACGGGAATCGAACCACGGACCTCGAATCAGATGTGCTACCAATACATCACGGAGCCAGAAGAGATTAGCACATAACTTCTATCGCCGGCCCTGCCCGAAAAATAAATGTTGCAGCCAGAAAGATCAATGTTGCGGTCCGAACCTAGAACTTCTGCTGACCCGACCCGCGTCGGGTGCTCGGGCCTCTCGGGCCACTCGGGCAGCTTAGGCCGCTCGGGTCGTTGATGCTATTGATAACTATGCGTATCCGGGAATTATTGATTTTTGAGAGGCTGCTGCAAGGGTTCTGCCCTGAACTAAACTTCACACTGTGTATTTACGCTAGTGCATTGCTAGCATTGGTGTTCGTCGGTGCTTCCTAAACAGCGGCCCGGCCCGGCCCTGCCCAAATTGCCTAAAATGCCATATCAAATATTCAAAATACACTATAATTGGTTTTTGGGGCCGCAAATAGCCTAAAGTGCGGCCCAAGGCCGCAAACTTCCTAAACTGCGGCCCGTCATCCTTGGCCGCAAACTGCCTAAAATGCGGCCCGAACTGTTTTTGGGCAGCAAACTGCCTAAAATGCGGCCCGAACTGTCTTTGGGCCGCAAACTGCCTAAACTGCGGTCCGAACTGTCTTTGGGCCGCAAAATGCCTAAAATGCGGCCCGAACTGTCTGGGACGCAAAATGCCTAAAATGCATAATGCACGAGATTCATATAAAACAGATAAAAACATAAAACAAATAAAGCAAACAAGCAATTTAGCGTGTTAGGGGTATCTTCCCAAATTATTTGGTCAGATCCTCCATATTTGATGACATTCCCTCCCCCCAACTCTCCGCTACCGCTACCCCCTCGAACTCCCTCACCCAGCCTTTTCGAGACAAAAACTAAATAAAGTTGGCTAAAAAGTAGTAATGTTTTGAAAATAACTGAGTAAGAGTAAAATAAGAGAAACCACGATGAGACTCAGTGTAAGCAGTTTTCAATGCATTTCTGTGCTGGAATCATTTGAAAACTGATGTCAACTTTTTGTCAAGCAAAAGGTGGGTCTAATGATGATATTAAGTTCTAGGTATTCTTCACATAAACCAGCAATATCATTTGATCAAAATTTTGGTGTATTCAAAGTGAGAGGAACCGGTGGAAAAGTTGAGGTTGTGAAGCAATATCCCAAGCCAATTTGTTCCTGTAATGCAGCACGCGGTTGTTGTAACCTGAAAGCAGTGACAAAGATACTTGGTGCTGCATGCATTACCTGATTACCATTAGCAGAAAGCGTCCGTTAATCTGCACAAGCTGAACCGAAGAAAACGTCCGGGAAGGAGAAAGGAAGGAAAAAGTTTTTCCTGTGGTTCTTCAGCTTGCTCAGTTGGACATGACTAGAAATCAAAAGTGATTTTAATGATTCCTTATTATCCACTTATTATTTCACATAAGTATAAACGGTGTCGTAACAGATGAAATCCTAATCTTACGAGTTTACACTGAGTCCGGATACACACGTTAGAGTGGAGTTAGTTATAGGGGCTGTGTTACGAATCCCCCAAATTTAATAGGCGCTGAATTGAAGGATCTTTGTCACTTTACTCAGCAGGGTGCTCGTCTTAGGGCACAATTCTATTGAAATTATGCTACAGTATAGTTACTGTTCCAGGTTAAGTTTCTGCCAATTCTTATAGCTTTTCTTTGAAAATAGTGTAAACATGTAGTTGTACAAGCTAAGACCATAATAAATTGCTTGTTTTTTACGTTTTGCTTTATTTGTTTTATGTTTTTCTCTGTTTTATATGAATCTCGTGCATTATGCGTTTTAGGCATTTTGCGGCCCAAAGACAGTTCGGGCCGCATTTTAGGCTGTTTGCGGCCCAAAGACAGTTCGGGCCGCATTTTAGGCATTTTGCGTTGCGGCCCAAAGACAGTTCGGGCCGCATTTTAGGCAGTTTGCGGCCAAGGATGATTGGGCCGCAGTTTAGGCAATTTCCGGCCAAGGATGACGGGCCGCAGTTTAGGCTATTTGCGGCATAAAAATCCAATTCTAGTGTATTTTGAAAATTTAACATGAGGCCGCATTTTAGGTAATTTGTGCCGGGCCGGGCCGCAGTTTAGGAAGCATCGTGTTCGTCTTAAAGGTTGCAGGTGTTGGTTTCTTTTGCTGGAGGCTTTTTGGCAAATAAAGTCTGTCTAAAAATAAAATATCCTATATAGAAAGAGGACTTATTGTAAAGGTACAAAATTTTAAGTAGAGTTGGTTTCACAAATGCCTGCTAGGAATAATTTTTGGAATCGCTGACCAGATTGGGAAGAGCTTCTAGCAATACAACACGAACTGCCTTTTGGATTTTGAATTGAATTTTAGGTCTTTGTGCTTGAGCTTGACTAATTTGAACAGATCGGTTGGTTGAAAGACTTGCGTACCGAAGTACAGCTATATTTTGTATAGCTATACATTTTCTTCAGTTATATTTTGTGTCATTGAGTCTTTTCTACTAGCTAGTCGTGTAGACTGAGCCTCTGGTCTGGCGGCTATAAGTACTTTGGACCTCGTAATTTGTGTGCCGAGCGGGCCCTGAGCAAGGGTCCATGAATCGGTCCGGGCATCGTCTGTCTGTGCCATGGCCCATGAATAGCTTCGAGCCACTCTGGCTGCTCGGGTTTCTCGGGCCATGAATCGGTAGGGGCTGTTCGGGCCGTGAATCGGTTAGCGCCGCTCGGGCCCTAACTCAGGCCTCGGGCTTCGGGGCGAGCTCGGATTGAAGGAACAGTTCGGTCCGAGAAATTTCTTAATGGCACAAACCCTAACTGCTGCTACGTTGAGCTGTTAACAAACAAACAGCATGGGTATTCTGCAATTTGATTGAAAATCAACTTTTTGTCAAATTAAATATTCCGGAAGGGCAAATAACAACTACGGGGGCTCCATAGCGGATTATTGCCCTTTGGGGGGGCCAACTTGTCCTTGTGTATTTCCTTCTACTGAATACAATAAATATTGATACTATCTGCTTAACTCGATTATGTGCATAAATTTTGTTTCGACATTAGTCTGCCATTATCAGCATTAAAGTCCTCAAATCTGTCTAAACATTTCAGCAGTTTAATTTCAACACACAGAGCTGTTTATTTAGTGCAGTTTGCATCTATGCTGGGACCTATGCTGCTGCATCTAGTCTACATAGTGATAAGAAAGTTTTACAAACTCAGCTGCAGTTGTTGCTGATTCTGTTAAACTGGCTTTTTCTCTTCCCTGAATTTTACAAACCCTGGCGTAATTGTTGTTGTTAATTGTGTTCTCATTTGAGCTAATCGGCGGAAGATCATGGCCCTAGGAAGATTAGTTCTTGCAAATAAAGCTTACAGGTTTGTTCCAAATTTTATTGCTTTTCATATACGGCTGGACACACCAAAAAGCAATAGGTACATCCCTACATATTCGTATTATACATAGGAATGCATGTCTAGTTAAAGACAAGTCTAGTTGATACATTTCTATACACAATATAGTAGCTACTGTATAATTTAATACGTTCAGTTTCTAAAGCTCTGTTGCACAACTAACGACTACTTAAAGAACTTTTTCGAAAGTGTCTAAATCATTTGAATTTAGTTCAGTTTCCTCAGAATGTGCATTTCAATAAGAACCGCTGTTTCAGAATATCTTGCCGGTCGTTGTCGGTTCCTGCCGAAGCGGATGTTGTCGTTATTGGTGGAGGAAGCATTGGATGCAATACCATCTATCACTTAGCAAAAATGGGTGTCAAGAAATCTGTATTACTGGAAAAGGATAAGCTGACGGCTGGGACAACATGGCATACTGCAGGCTAGCTATAATAACATCATTTATAAAGCTAACTATTTCCGAAACATTTCTGTAGAATCTCGTTGGTTTTAGTTTTTTCGAAGTTGTCGAGCTGTTCTATCATTAGCATGGTTGTTTTTAGGTTTACTTTGGCGTCTTCGTCCCAACGATACGGATATTCAGATCATCAATCATACCTACGCCCTGAACACCAAACTCTTACAGGCAGAAACTGGTCATGACACCGGGTGGATAAACAACGGAGGTAAAATGTTGGTAGTATTGTACTCTTGCGTCCTGAACTACTATTGTTTCGTTTTAGTGATAACTCCGAAAAAAGTGAACCACGATCTCTAATACAGTGGAGTGTGGTGCTTCCACGGAAATTTCTTCAGATAAGCTGAGCTACTAGTAAAGCCCGGTTCATACCTCTGTCCGTTTGTCCGTTTCTGGTTGTCCGTTTGTCCGTTTGTCCGTTTGTCCGCTCACATACTGGTTCATACCTTTCCGTTTGTCCGTTTGTCCGTTTGTCTGCTTGTCCGTTTGTCCGTTTGTCCGTTTGGTTGTTTTCTTTCCTTTTCCGTTTGTCCGTTTGTCCGTTTGTCCGTAAGGGATGTCCGTTTAGACTTCAACACTGCTCTACTTTTCCGGTTGTCCGTAAGCAACAAGTATGAATCAGTTTAGAAAAGCAAACCAGACAAACTGACAAACGGACAAACGGAAGGTTAGGTATGAACTGATCTGTGAGTTCAGCAAAAGGGACGAACGGAGAAACGGAAATTCGGACAAACAGACAAACAGACAAACGGACAAACGGAAAATAGGTATGAACCGGGCTTTAGATTTTTAATCTGATTTAACCAAAAATGCTTCCAAACCAAAGAATTTCTTATACTGTAACTCTATAACTTAGTTCATATACTTTTTGCATTATTTGTGTTTGCTGTAGGTCTCTTTATTGCCTCCAGGAAAGAACGTCTGGATGAATATAAACGTCTGATGACAATAGGACATTACTTTGGGATTGAATCCCACGTTCTTAGCCCTGAGGAAACTAAAAAGCTGTACCCTCTGATGAGTGTAGATGATGTGTATGGAACCCTTTATAGCCCGAGTAAGTAACCGTTATTGTTGCTTCAACCATTTTAAGACAAAGTGAGTAAGCAGAACGTTTGAAAAGGGAAATGATAGCAAATTAGGAAAAACTAAAAATTTTCATTTTTTGTTATTGAAATTGTTAGTTAAACTTCTAATCAATTGTATCAAAGTCAACCCCACAATAATGTCTTGCATGTCTTTTGCCCGTCTAAATCTTAAACTTTTTCCATGAGTACAGTTTATTGCAAATCCACCGACAATAATTCCTGGGCGTGTTGCTACCTTTTTCTGCATTATAAAATAACCTCCATGTAGAAAGTACATATTTTTCATTTGCAGTATTCTGTTTCAGGCGATGGCCTCATAGATCCATCTGGCTTATGTGAGGCATTGGCCCGCGGTGCTCGACAGAAAGGTGCACAGGTGATAGAGAATTGTGCAGTGACTGGCATTGAGACGAGAACAGACGATTTCGGCACGAAGAGGGTGTCTGGAGTGATAACCCCAAAAGGACGTATTAAGACAGATCGAGTAGTCCTTTGTGCCGGAGCTTGGTCCGACAAAATTGGTGCCATGGTTGGAGTCAATGTCCCACTCTGTGTCATGAGACACGCTTATGTCATATCCGATAAAATACAGGGTAATTTGAGTATTACGATTTTAAGATGTTTTGTTTATGTTGTGCAGTTAGTCCTAATGTTTTTCTGATCCAATGAGTGCATTGTGAAATTTCTCTGCAAACTTGGAGCAGTTTTTGTACAGATAAATCATTAGAACGTACTTAATTTTTTGTTTATTCAACAGGTATCCAGAATATGCCAAACATCAGAGATCATGACGGCTCAGTCTATCTTCGTCTTCAGGGCGATGCGTTGGCTATCGGTGGTTACGAGCCAAATCCTGATTTTGTCGAGGATCTAAGAAAGGATTTTGCCTTCTCCCTGTTTGACCTGGACTGGGAAGTGTTTGAAGTTCACATCAACTGGGCAGTTAAGAGAGTGCCTATTCTGGGGCAGACTGGGATTAAGTCCGAGGTCTGTGGACCGGAATCGTTTACTCCGGACCACAAACCGCTGCTCGGAGAAGCGCCTGAGCTGAGAGGATTTTTCCTGGGTTGCGGGTTCAATTCTGCTGGTATGATGCTGGGCGGAGGCTGCGGGCAACAGTTAGCCCATTGGGTTGTTAATGGAAGACCAGAGCTCTATATGCATGGTTATGACATACGTCGCTTTGCGCACAAGTTAACTGGTAAAAAGGACTGGATAAAGAATCGTAGTCACGAGTCATATGCCAAGAACTATTCCATCGTATTTCCTCACGATGAACCCTTGGCAGGTAATACTCATTATTTAATCCTGCTTGACAACTTTAAATAAAAATAAAAAATTTCTCACTATTTTCAAATTCAATGTTTGCAATTTTTCGCGTCGTATCGTTTTACACTCATTGCTTATGTTCTTTATACCAACTCAAGTTTTTCTGTATGTAGAGTAAGGAAATATTTGTGAACCTTATGGCTGACTTTAAATACAAATACGTTAACGAAATTTTACTTTCAGGAAGAAATCAGCGGTTAGATCCCTTTTTTGGCCTCCAGCTTGCAGAAGGTTGTGTCTTCCAAGAACGCCTGGGATGGGAAAGACCAGCATGGTTTAGTCCGGACAAAGTAGCCTCCCCCGTAAAAGACTATGACTTCTATGGAGCCTATGACGTTCCAAAGCACAAATCACATTTGTACGATGAACGACTTCAGGCATGTAACAACAGTTTCTCTTTGTCGTTTTGGTACTGAATCAAAGTTTACAACCTTATAATTATGATACAAGATATGTAACCTCATCCGTCCATTTAGAATATGGTACGCTTTCTTAATCTATATCTGCAGTGTTTTAGTACGATTATTCCTTTGATTATCCGAAGCATCACTCCGTGATTGAGGCCGAGTGTGAAGCAGCCAGAAACGCAGTGGCCCTTTTCAACATGTCCTATTTTGGGAAGTTCTTCATAACTGGTCCTGACGCCCAGAAGGCTGTCGATTGGATTTTCAGCGGTAACCAAACAAAGTTTTTAACCCCATTGAAGATAGCAAATCCGTAGCCCTTCATGTTCTATGACCTTCGTTTTTGTTCATTTTATTTGGTCGTGTTTAAACAATCTATTCTTGCTGCTCTATTTTGCTGTATATTCTTTTGTCTGTTTAGGCAATCTCAGGAAAGCTCCTGGTACAACACTGTACACTTGCATGTTGAACAAGTCAGGAGGAACTGAGGCAGATCTTACTGTATCCGTCTTAGAGAATGATCAAAATGCGGCTGGAATGCCGTCATTTGAGGGCACTGGATTTTATGTAGCCGCCGGTGGAGCCATAGCGCAACACGTTTGGCAGCATATCAGCACTGAAGTCCAAAATCAGAAGTTCAACGTCGTTCTGAATGATTACTCTGAAAAGCTAGGCATGTTGAGTATACAGGTATAGGACGAGTTCATTGTTCGATGAAACTTGCCCTTTAATCAAAATATTGCTGTATACGTTTCAAAATTTTTTAAGTTGAGGAGACAAGCCTACTAACGATTAGCATAAAAAAATTAAATATTTATATAGCACATTCTTTGAACCATTTGACTGTGTATTTATATTTAATTCTTTATTATTTGTAATGGTCGATTTCGATAACTTTCAAGACTATTCAAAACTATCAATAATGTATAAACGATCAAATTCTTTTAGGGACCTCAAAGTAGAGACCTGTTGAAGTCGCTAACATCAGATACATTGGACGATACTTCCTTGCCATTTGGCGGCAACAAAATAATAACTGTAGCAAATCAAAATTGCCGTGTCCTAAGATTGTCATTCGTTGGTGAACTAGGATATGAACTACACATTCCCGCTGGCTCTTGTGTTCCGATTTACAAGGCTCTGCATGCCGCTGGAGCAAAGTTTGGATTAACAAATGCAGGGTGAGTAGCTAAATCATCTGTAAGGTGGCCAGTTAGGTAGATGACGAATGACTTTTGATGGAATTAAAGACTAACACAGTGCTAGAGATGCGTAACTTAAAGCGATAAGTCATAGACTAAACTGATTGTGTGTCTTCTCCATGTTGCGCATTTCTGCACTCCTGATTAGCGAAACCCTTAAAAGCTGCAGTCTGCGATCCATTGAAAAAACGGACAGAAGGCGGGGAGACGTAGGTGTTGGTGCAGGCTTTTAATTTTGATTAATTTTTAGATATCGAGCAATTGATGCCCTTAGTTTGGAAAAAGGCTATCGATTATGGGGATTTGATATACGAAACTGTGATACACCGCTGGAAGCAGCTCTTGGCTTTACATGCAAGTTGAAGTCAGACATACCATTTCTGGGACGAGAAGCATTGGAAAAGCAGAAAAAAGAAGGCTTAACCAAACGATTTGCTTTCTTGTCTACATCCAAGTACAGAATTTATACCTACTAATTTTTTATTGTAATGAAAGTCTTTTCTGAAAACGAAGACAGCTAGCTAGCACAGTTGTACTGAAACTGCAAAATCATTATTACACAGCTTGCATCGAACTTAAAAACTTTGTTGTTTAATTTAGGAATAAACCACTTTGGGGACTTGAAACCATCTATCGAAATGGAACTCCTGTTGGATTTGTGAGAAGAGCTGATCTAGGATTTACCATCGGCCAGTTTGTCTCCGCTGGTTACATATCAAAACCAGACAGAACAGTTGTCGATAATGATTGGCTTCTGTAAGCTCTATTCAAACAGTAGTCCGTCCTCCTGAGTCAGGCTTTTTGGCTTTGCTCTCGCTGGACAAACAATAAGAATGACCCACACTAATCAATCGCTATTATCCAGAACCACGATTACCTAACTTATAATACATCAGCCGGTCGGGTTGGAAATTGTAAAAAGTATAAGGATAAGGAGTATATCAAGGAAGTACCCCTAAACAGTTGTACAGCTCCAATTGCCGGTTGCTGGAACAACATGAGTATATGCTGTATCGTTGAAAAGCCCAAGCCCATGACTTTCTGCTTCTGTTGCTGTAACCTATTTTGCTGTACATTTTTGCTGTAAATTTTTGTTTTGAAAAGTTCTGACAAAATCGTATCTTATTTTGACAAGTAAACTTTTATCGCAACAAGCTTTACAGCAACTGCTTAACGGCTACTGGGGGTTGTACTTTGTTGCGCCCTTGGGGAATGCATTTTCAATAGATACCAATACAAGTTCTCGATTGCACCCCGGCAGTCTTCTCCACCTGGACTCATTATATTCCATCGCCTGTATTTTATAATTTTTTTCTAAATGGAAGCTTTTAACTTGAGCCTCCCGGCTCAGAGTCCAATTTTTCCAAATTACGATCCGGCCAGCGGTCATTCAACTCGTAGGCTGAAGAAACCTTCAAGGTAGAAAATTCCTGCAAGCAACTAACGAAAGGTTTGGCCTATTAATTTTGTTAACCTAAGGCTAAGATGACCAGAATGGTAATGTCAACCTTTCGAAGTCTGAACCTACAAAAATGGCATCACTTACAGAAAAAGCTGTGACTTAAATTTACATATTATGATTTAAACCAGCTAGTTTACCTAATTATATCAGTTTTTCAAATCCGGAATTAGCTGAACTACACATCTACGTATCTAGTAGCATTCAGTTCTAGCTCACTTTATAAAAATTTAAGCTCTTCCTGATTTCAGTAATGGAGAATATTCCATCGAAGCAATGGGCGACATGATTCCAGCCAAGCTATCGACGAAACCTTTATTCGATGTAGGAAACAAACGTTTGAAAGGCGATTATTCATAAAACCAGTTATTGACATTGTATTTTCTTTTTTAAAACTCAGTAAAAGTAGTCAGGTCAGGTTACAACCAAGAGTACATCATGATAAGAATATACGACACTACGCCTGGTAGGTATCTGTTATCATCAGAGCAAAAACTATGCTCACGTACGCTAACGGCTGAACCCCCTCCACAAATTGGACTTATCACTTCAAAGAAATTTGCAAGCTGTTTGTGTCCTAAAGCACACAACAGACGTACATTGAACCGACTGAGTAGTTGTGTTTTCACGCTTTAGCAATTAGCATACAAGCGTAACGCCTAAGGGGGGAGTCCATCGTGCAAAATTTTTATACCACGGATTTCGCTCATTTTCACGCCACATATATCGTACTTAGCTTAAATTTTGAGTTGTTTCGTTCAGTTCTCCGTAAGTTACGAGCCATTCATTGAGTACAATATGAATATCAGCGAAAGTGGGCGTGCTGTAGCCAACTGAAGCAAGTTGGCGCAAATTAACTTGAGATTTTGAGCTTAATTAAAAACCATCAATAAAAGCATTTCTAAACAGTTTTATGCCAGATGAGCATGATCAGAAGCTCTCTAAAGCCTTTTTTAAGAGAAAGGCCCATGTTTCCGCGGATGTAATGAAATATTTCACAGCGCTTAAGTTAAAATAGAAGCATTTCCGCGCCATAGTTCTACGAGAAAAATTCGTTCCTGCACTGAGAGCTTTCGATTGATGCATAATTGGCCATATCTTAAAGAATTTTAGAAATCGCTGATTTGTGAAATTCGGGGTATGAGGGTCTCGATTGGGGTGCTGTCACCGCAAACTATGCTCTGTTCGCTAACGGTTGACTCCCCCCACAAATTGGACCCATCACTTCAAAGACTTAAACGTCCGCTGGGGTCATTTTTAAGACCATTTCAGATTTTTTTCTCATTTCACATATTTTATTGTCCAAGTGGGATATTTTAACGAGTTTATAAAATTTAAGTCGGATCTCTGACGGTTCTTTGAGAAAATTCACCTCAAATCAGAGGCATGCATGTGTTAAACATAGGACATCGAAAAAGTGTCGATTATAATTCAGCGCCAAAAAAATCTCGAAACTGGTGTGAGGTACCGGTTAACATTTGGTATCGTTTTAAACCTCTAAGCAGATACTTTGTCACTGTGGAATTAGAATTTTGAATTAAGCCTTCAAAAAATTTTAATGAATTTCTGAAGTTAGCAAACTACCGCAAATCGCTAAATTCTGATATTTTTATTGACCAAAAACGGGGGTCATTAAGTATAACAGCATGTTATAAAAATAGAAATCCTAACTAAAAATTCTAATCTACAATGACACAGTATATGCAAAAAGCTTTCATTCAAACTATGCCCAATGTTACTTGGAATCTTTTGCCAGTGTCGAGAATTTTTTGGCGCAAAAGTTAGTTTTTTCTGCAAAATTGCGAAAATTTTTTTCGCTATGTGCCACACTCCAGTCGCTTTCGCCTGCAGGGGTAGTGCCGGATCCAATTTTATTGTTTAAAATAGGTGGAGGGAGAAGACCCGGCACTGAATAGTTGCTTTCTGCAATTATCCGAGGCGTCATCAAGGCTACTGCCGCAGCAGAAGTGAACACGAGCAGAAGTGAACACGCTGCTAGTTCTGCTTCTGCATTCGTGCTCACCCATACGTCAGCACCATATTCTTTTGACAGAAAATGACACTGGAGCCAACAGGCACCAGAAAAGTTTGAATAGTTGTGGTAGTAGTTTAAAATCAAATTGATTAATTTTGTTGAGGGATCCTTAGGACCCAAACTTTCGTGTTTGTGATTGCGAAAATTGCTGTGTTTTAGAAAGATAGGCATTTTAAGATCAAGCTAATATATATTGCAAAATTCAATTTTTTTGCAATTCAATATATGTATTCGTGCCTTAGGATCAATTTGCGTCAGCACAGATGTCGTGTGTTGCCCTGGGTGTGTCCGTAATAACCGTTCGTCAGCTTGGCTTGGGGGTCTTGTTTTCTATCCTTTACCTCCGTCTAGCCGTCTCTTGTCCGCTTGCGGTCTACGGAGAGGCAACATGAAAAGGGCCTCAGTTGAGTGCCTATACAAATGCAGGGTCAACACCAAAAAACATGCAGTCAAACGTAATGACCCCGTTTTTGGCCACTAGAAACAACAGAATTTAGAGATTTTCGGTACGTAGTTTGCTAACTTCAAAAATTCATTAAAATTTTTTGAAGGCTTAAGTCAAAATTCTAATTCCACAGTGACACAGTATCTGCTTAGAGGTTTAAAACGATACCAAATGTTAACCAGTACCTCACACCAGTTTCGAGATTTTTTTGGCGCTGAATTATAATCGACACTTTTTCGATGTCCTATGTTTAACACATGCATGCCTCTGATTTGAGGTGAATTTTCTCAAAGAACCGTCAGAGATCCGACTTAAATTTTATAAACTCGTTAAAATATATCCCACTTGGACAATAAAATATGTGAAATGAGAAAAAACCGGAAATGGTCTTAAAAATGACCACAGCGGATGTTTAAGTCTTTGAAGTGATGGGTCCAATTTGTGGGGCAGTCAACCGTTAGCGAACAGAGCATAGTTTGTGGTGACAGCACCACAATCGAGACCCTCATACCCCGAATTTCACAAAACAGCTATTTCTAAAATTCTTTAAAATGTGGCATATTATGCATCAATCGAAGGCTCTCAGTGCAGGAACGAATTTTTCTCGTAGAACTATGGCGCGGAAATGCTTCTATTTTAACTTAAGCGCTGTGAAATATTTCATTACATCCGCGGAAACATGGGCCTTTCTCTTAAAAAAGGCTTTAAGGGGGGGGGTCGCTTTTTTTGGGCGATTTTTCGACCTTCTCCGATTTTGCTCATTTTTACATATTTTGTACTCCCAATGGGTCCGCGAAACAAGACAAGTGCGTTTTGCGCAATATTGCTTGTATCGTTCTGTACAGGCCCTCAAAGGTGACTCCGACATGTGTTAAACATAGGAAAATGAAAAAGTTAAGGTAAAAAAGTTTGTGTCCAAAAAATTTTTCGCTGTGTGAGAGACTCAGCTCTGAAATTTTTTCACACTTGTTAAGGACATAATGTAGAGTGCAGCGAGTGACTTTGGTGCAATTCTGCTGAGAATTAGAATTTTGGCAAATAGCCAAAATCGGAATTTTCACAAATTCAGATTTTAAAACTTTGCCAAAATTTTATTCTCAGCAGAATTGCACCAAAGTCATTCGCTGCACTCTACATTATGTCCTTAACAAGGGTGAAGGTGAAAAAATTTCAGAGCTGAGTCTCTTACACAGCGAAAAATTTTTGGACACAAACATTTTTGCCTTAAGTTTTTTTTTATTTTCCTATGTTTAACACATGTCGGAGTCACCTTTGAAGGACTCTACAGAACGATAGAAGCAATATTGCGCAAAACCCACTTGTCTTGTTTCGCGGACCCATTGGTAGTACAAAATATTTAAACATGACCGAAATCGGGGAAGGTCGAAAAATCGCCCAAAAAAGCGACCCCCCCCCCTTAAGAGAGCTTCTGATCATGCTCATCTGGCATAAAACTGTTTAGAAATGCTTTTATTGATGGTTTTTAATTAAGCTCAAAATCTCAAGTTAATTTGCGCAAACTTGCTTCAGTTGGCTACAGCACGCCCATTTTCGCTGATATTCATATTGTACTCAATGAATGGCTCGTAACTTACGGAGAACTGAACGAAACAACTCAAAATTTAAACTTTAAAAGTAGGATATATGTGGCGTGAAAATGAGCGAAATCCGTGGTATAAAAATTTTTCACGATGGACTCCCCCCCTTAGGCGTTTAACGCTTGTATGCTAATTGCTAAAGCGTGAAAACACAACTACTCAGTCGGTTCAATGTACGTCTGTTGTGTGCTTTACTAAGCTTACAGACTAGAATGGTTAGAATGCTGTATGCATAGACACGCTAACGACTGGGCCCGTCCCCAAACAAAGTTGTCCCCGCCTGAAATAATACCCGCAGCTTCACACGCCGCCGTTTCTATATGCTCAGTCACCGCATCTTGAAGCTCATAAACACGACAGTCTACTTTGTATTCATTCCGAGTTTTAGCGAACGTAAGGAAGGATATTTAGCTAACTTTAGCTATTCAAATGTAATGATAGAGGGCGAACTTATTTGAAGTGAAGGCTTCATTTGGGAGGTCAGCCGTTGACGTGCAGAATATGTATCTGCAGCTTTTATCTATAGTGTACTCTTGATACTATCAGGAGTTTATAAAAATAGTACCTACGAGTAGGACACTAAGCTATTCCTAATCTATGTAGGCTTGCGATATGCCCGAAACATCAATCGCCGCAATCTCGAGGAGGGGAACTCCTCGAATCTCAATCTCGGCAAATAAGCATGCCTGCATGCGAACTATTCATAAATTTTGAACGACTATAGATTTGTTCTTCTCCGTTGCGCTATCTTTCTAACGATGGTATAAAAATTATCTAGTTCCGTTCAGGAAATCTCTTAAAATTTGGCAGCAAGGTATGGTGAAATCCTAGTATTTTCGATGTCGCCCCAAGATCTCGACCTTAATCTATCGAGCATATTCAAGACTTAAAGCGTCTTAGTAATGGTATTATAAACTTTTGATACTATGCAGCAAGCCAGTTGGATAACAACGATTTTTAATTGAGAATCAGCAAACAAACAAGAGGTATAATATACAGTATGTTTGAGCACCGGTTAAAACAATGTAGAAAGCTCTTTTGCACCACAAATAGTCATTTATGAAGGCTTCTAGATTAACAGTTTACAAAACTCTTCATAGAACAACCAACTAAGCCCAGTTGAGACAGCAGCTTTTAAGAGACTAGGAAAAAGACCTTTGTAGAAGCCTGAAATACACAAGATACAATATCAATAAAAGCGACTACTGTTACAGCAAAAGTGCAACAAGAAAATGCTTACAATTGTATACAAAAAGAAACCACAAGTGCCTCTCCAAAATCAACTTTTCGGCAATGCTGGAATGCTATCAATATACAACACAACTGTCAAAACCCAGTAATTAAAATATTTGAGCTTGGGACTGCTAACTTTGAGTAACAATTTTTGCTAGGGCAACTTTGAGCATGAAACGATTTCGCTTAGTCTCCCTCCAACAAGCGACGAATTCAAAAGTTGATTTAAAGAATCTCGCTAAAACAAGTTTCTATCAAATCTAAATTATATACACTGATTTACATTGGTTCACTCTCACTGTACAACATTCTTTTACGTCAAGAAAATGAAGTAAACGCTGGCCAGCAGGCGGATCCACGAAGGATACAAGGCATTAATCATAAAGAAATAATGAAAAACGACTGCCTGCAGTCACTAAGGCCGTAGCCTTAGACCGAACAGGCTTGTAGCTAGCCCATTGGCTCTCTCCTGTTTGGACTAAGGCTACGGCCTTAGTGACTGCAGGCAGGCGTTTTTCATTATTTCTTTATGATTATTACATTCTTCTGTAACCCAGTTCAAGAAAACGAAAATTAAACTATATACACTATACAAAGATTAAGTTACCTGCAAACCTTTCTTCGCTGTAAATTTGTTTGCTCAAATGAAGTATCTGCTGACTCCAGCGCTTTTGAGCATACTTAGTTCCATGAAATTCAGCAACCTGAAGACAGGCGTCGGTTACAGCCAAAAGAATGAATGAGTGACTAAGACTAACCATTGAGGAAGCACAGAGTAAAACTGTACCTTATAGATTCATTGTGTCGTGCAGAGCGGTATCTAATGACATCTGTCACATTAATTAGAGAGGGCCTGGGCACCGAAGTTACATGATAAAGGAGGAGTCTAGGCTATGGAGTTTTTCGAAAATTTATTATTCGACGTGGGCGCATTTATGCGAGTAGGCTCTATTACGAAACTTGCTCAGCTCATCAAGATCATTCAACAATGGCACGAAATATGATAATATCAAGGGGTATTGGAGAACAATTTTTAAATCTGGAAAAATCCGGTTTTCGCAAATTCCAGGAATTTTTGTTAAGATTCGTTCTATTACAAAAGTTGTTCAGCTCGTTAATCTTGTCGGCATTTAAAAATTTTTTAAATCCGGAAATTCTGAAACCCTGAAATTCCTGTTACTGGGTTTTGTGAAAAGCTTATACGAGCAAAAATATGCAACTGGACCAGTACTATTCCTTCGGGGAAACAAAATTTAGACTGCGATGAGAACTGAGCGAAAACTAGAAATTTTTGATTTTCCATGAATGAAACGCCGAATTCTACATTTTTCGGATAATCGAAATTCCGTCCGAGTTGCTGACGATAAACGTTGTTGTGGTTGGTTTACTTCAAAGGTCAACCTGCTATGAACGGTCAAACGTTGTACACACATTTTTGCCGTACTTTATAGTCAGCTTCTGTAATGGTAGTAAGAGGTTAAAATCTAAGATTTTAGCTTCATTTGTCGGGAGTATCCCGTCACAGCTTCCGTTAAATGGAATCTATTTATTCAAAAATTAGTAAAAGCTATATAGTAACATTGCATTGAATTTGAAAACAAACATAACATAAGTATGCTTAAAATAAGACAAACCTGTTGCCTTTTCTTCAAAACGTCCAAGGGATACACAATCAACTTGGAACCGACGCCAGCTCCGACGCCCGATACTAAGGTTTTTATTCGGCCTAAAACAAATAATATTTGCTTCGTTCAGCCCAGTGCACCAACGCGCATTACCTGGTTCACAATAATAGAAGTTTGAAAAATCACCGTTTTTTATTTCACAAAGCATTCTGTTCCGCTGCATATCAACAGTTTGCACATGATTGGGAAAGTCTCCTCTATCTGTACAACCTAACAAATCCTGCAAACGCGAATGCACGCTTGCTTACATAAGTTGTGAAGTCTAAGTGTTTTGTATAAATATAAAAGATTCGAACGAAAGCCAGTGTGAAATGTTTCTGAGAAACAGTCAAATCAATTCGAGCCAAACAACACGGGAAGATATTTTGGGCACCCAGAAACTCCCATGGGGGAAAAGCAAAAATCATGGGAGGGGAGCGATTTCGGAGGGAAGGCGATTTCGGAGGGGAAGGCAATTCCGAAGGGGTAAGGTCAATTTCGCCCCCCCAAACATCCTGAGGGAAGGAATGGAGTTGTGCTTATTCGACGTTGTGTGTGTGCATGTGAACTCATTGCACCCAAAAATTCCGAGGGCAAGCAATTTGAGAGGTTTTTTAATAATTCGCTGATCAACTGCGTTATATACGTATTTCTAGCATTTACGCATTTTAAAAGTTGGTTTTGCAAAAGATATGCAGATCTGGTCGCTCAAACAGCAAAAATTGAAGTCTCACCGGCAAAGTCGGCAAATTTGTCCGTCTTCAGGGGCAGTTGTCTATATACCAAACGGGGCACCCTTCTGGTCTTGGGGGAGGTGATGTCCCCCAAATCCCTTATGAAGTTGAAAACATACCAAATGTATGTGAAAATGAGAAAAATCGCGATCCCCCCCTTAAGTCCAGTTGGTGATATAGTAAGAAATTACTCAGGAATATCGAAAAACTAAAAAAATCGGCTTACTTACATTATGTTTGTCACGTTTGATCAATCACGACTTGGTCAATTGGATTGGTCAAGCTCATGATTTTGATTGAATTTTTATTTAGCTCTCATGTTTATGTTCTATCACTCCTTGAAAGAACTCAGCGCCGAAACCGATGTCGATGGATTAACCCCACAGACATTTGGTATGTTTTCAACTTTCATAGGGATTTGGGGGACATCACCTCCCCCCAAGACCAGAAGGTGCCCCGTTTGGTATATAGACAACTGCCCCTGAAGACGGACAAATTTGCCGACTTTGCCGGTGATTTTAATTTAATTTTTGCTGTTTGAGCGACCAGATCTGCATATCTTTTGCAAAACCAACTTTTAAAATGCGTAAATGCTAGAAATACGTATATAACGCAGTTGTCAGCGAATTATTAAAAAACCTCTCAAATTGCTTGCCCTCGGAATTTTTGGGTGCAATGAGTTCACATGCACACACACAACGTCGAATAAGCACAACTCCATTCCTTCCCTCAGGATGTTTGGGGGGGGCGAAATTGACCTTACCCCCTTCGGAATTGCCTTCCCCTCCGAAATCGCCTTCCCCTCCGAAATCGCTCCCTCCCATGATTTTTGCTTTTCCCCCATGGGAGTTTCTGGGTGCCCAAAATATCTTCCCGTGTTGTTTGGCTCGAATTGATTTGACTGTTTCTCAGAAACATTTCACACTGGCTTTCGTTCGAATCTTTTATATTTATACAAAACACTTAGACTTCACAACTTATGTAAGCAAGCGTGCATTCGCGTTTGCAGGATTTGTTAGGTTGTACAGATAGAGGAGACTTTCCCAATCATGTGCAAACTGTTGATATGCAGCGGAACAGAATGCTTTGTGAAATAAAAAACGGTGATTTTTCAAACTTCTATTATTGTGAACCAGGTAATGCGCGTTGGTGCACTGGGCTGAACGAAGCAAATATTATTTGTTTTAGGCCGAATAAAAACCTTAGTATCGGGCGTCGGAGCTGGCGTCGGTTCCAAGTTGATTGTGTATCCCTTGGACGTTTTGAAGAAAAGGCAACAGGTTTGTCTTATTTTAAGCATACTTATGTTATGTTTGTTTTCAAATTCAATGCAATGTTACTATATAGCTTTTACTAATTTTTGAATAAATAGATTCCATTTAACGGAAGCTGTGACGGGATACTCCCGACAAATGAAGCTAAAATCTTAGATTTTAACCTCTTACTACCATTACAGAAGCTGACTATAAAGTACGGCAAAAATGTGTGTACAACGTTTGACCGTTCATAGCAGGTTGACCTTTGAAGTAAACCAACCACAACAACTTTATCGTCAGCAACTCGGACGGAATTTCGATTATCCGAAAAATGTAGAATTCGGCGTTTCATTCATGGAAAATCAAAAATTTCTAGTTTTCTGCTCAATTCTCATCGCAGTCTAAATTTTGTTTCCCCGAAGGAATAAGTACAGGTCCAGTTGCATATTTTTGCTCGTATAGGCTTTTCACAAAACCCAGTAACAGGAATTTCAGGGTTTCAGAATTTCCGGATTTAAAAAATGTTCTTAAATGCCGACAAGATTAACGAGCTGAACAACTTTTGTAATAAGAACGAATCTTAACAAAAATTCTGGAATTTGCTAAAACCGAATTTTCCAGATTTTACAATGTTCTCCAATACCCCACAATATTATCATATTTGGTGCCATTATTGAATGATCTTGATGAGCTGAGCAAGTTTCGTAATAGAGCCTGCTCGCATAAATGCGCCCACGTCGAATAATAAATTTTCGAAAAACTCCGCCAGACTCCTCCTTTATCATGTAACTTCCATTTTTCCAAGGCCCTCTCTAATTAATGTGACAGATGTCATTAGATACCGCTCTGCACGACACAATGAATCTATAAGGTACAGTTTTACTCTGTGCTTCCTCAATGGTTAGTCTTAGTCACTCATTCATTCTTTTGGCTCATAACCGACGCCTGTCTTCAGGTTGCTGAATTTCATGGAACTAAGTATGCTCAAAAGCGCTGGAGTCAGCAGATACTTCATTTGAGCAAACAAATTTACAGCGAAGAAAGGTTTGCAGGTAACTTAATCTTTGTATAGTGTATATAGTTTAATTTTCGTTTTCTTGAACTGGGGTTACAGAAGAATGTAATAATCATAAAGAAATAATGAAAAACGCCTGCCTGCAGTCACTAAGGCCATCGCCTTAGTCCAAACAGGAGAGAGCCAATGGGCTAGCTACAAGCCTGTTCGGTCTAAGGCTGCGGCCTTGATGACTGCGAACGAAATTATTTCTTTATGATTGTCTTCTGTAACCCAGTTCAAAAACGAAATTAAATATATACACTATGCAAAAGATTAAGTTACCTGCAAACCTTTCTTCGCTGTCAAATTTGTTTTAACTCAAATGAAATATCTGCGACTCCAGCATAACTGTATACTAGTTCCATGAATTCGACAACCTGAAGACGTCGGTTACAATAAAGAATGGTGATAAGACAACCGGTGAGAAGCGCAGAGTAGAACATATAGGTCATTGTGTCGACAAGCGTATCTAATGACATCTGTCACGTGGTGGGGCCTGAAACACCGAAATTTTTTATGATAAGAAAGGAGTCTAGGCTATGGAGTTTTCGAAAATTTATTATTCGACGTGGGCGCATTTATGCAGGCATTAGGCTATTGCGAAATTTGCTCGCGGCTCATCAAGATCATTCAACAATGGCACGAAATAGCTAATATCAAGGAGTATTGGAGAACAATTTTTAAATAGAAAAATCCGGTTTTCCGCAAATTCCAGGAATTTTGTTAAGATTCGTTCTATTGCAAAAGTTGTTCAGCTCGATTATCTTGTCGGCATTTAAATTTTTAAAATCGAAATTCCTGAACCTGAAATTCCTGTTTTGGAGTTTTGTGAAAGACTTATACGAGCAAAAATATGCAACTGGACCAGTACTATTCCTTCGGGAAACAAAATTTAGACTGCGATGAGAACTGAGCGAAACTAAACGATTTTCAATGAGATGGGAAACGCCGAATTCTACATTTCCGTCCGAGTTGCTGACGATAAACGTTGTTGTGGTTGAGTTTATTCAAAAAGGTCAACCTGCTATGAGGCGGTCAAACTATTTTGTGCACATAGTCAACTTCTGTAATGGTAGTAAGAGGTTAAAATCTAAGATTTTAGCTTCATTTGTCAGGGTATCCGCAGCTTCCGTTAAATTAGATCTATTTATTCAAAAATTAGTAAAAGCTATATAGTAACATTGCATTGAATTTGAAAACAAACATAACATGAGTATGCTTAAAACAAGACAAACCCATTTGCCTTTTCTTCAAAAGCAATACGTAACTAAAAAAAAAAAAAAAAAAAAAAAAAAAAAAAAAAACTGTGTGTACTTCGTTCAGTTGTGTGTGTGTGTGTGTGTGTGT
>JASAND010030215.1:0-18758 GCA_030248195.1 Trissonchulus latispiculum | reverse complement strand
TTGTACTTCGTTCAGTTGTGTGTGCTGTCGTTGTTTAGACGCAATTTTCAACCGTTCCAGTGAAAAAGCGTTTTAAACTTGATGTATGAGACGTCTTTTAGCAATTAGAACTATTTTTGGGACTTTAGCGACAAAAACAAAAATTTAGTTTTCACACCCTTGGTTTATTTTTCCATTTTTGAAGCTTGACAGCTTGGCTTGGCTTTGACAGCTTGCCGAAAATTCCAGGAAGTTAAATAAAACCAATATTTTTGGAACAAGCAGACGTTATATACTCTCATAGAAACTATCAAAAGGAATTGTCTAACTGCTGTGAAGAAATTGTCACAAGACTTCAAAAAATAGGTATATAAATTTTGAATTTTTGGGGTGTCCAAAATGCAAAAATTTTCAAAAATGTCAGAAGTGCTAAAAGTTGTCCGATTTAACTCAAATTTGGTATGTAGGCTGGATGGGCCGTGCCAACTTGCAAAAAATTTCAGCCCTCTAGCTCTTCCCTATCAGGGTTGGGCGAGACCGAGATTTTGCAGAGAC
This sequence comes from Trissonchulus latispiculum, assembly GCA_030248195.1. NCBI lineage: Eukaryota > Metazoa > Nematoda > Enoplea > Enoplida > Ironidae > Trissonchulus > Trissonchulus latispiculum. The sequence goes on along the minus strand of JASAND010030215.1, from coordinate 18,224 downwards.
CGAGACCGAGACAAAATTACCGAGACGAGACCAGAGACCGAGACTGGCCAAGTCTCGGCTTATGAAACGGCGAGACCGAGACCGAACCGAGACTAGCAATTTTTAGCTTAAAATTAGTTTCAACCATTTTTTAGGCTTAAATCTAGTATTAGGGGCTTTAACACATAAAAACGCAAGGTTTCCGCACTTCGTTAGTTAATTTTCGCATAACATTGATTTAAAATTTTCGCTAAAATTAGATATTTTCAAAAAAATTTCCGGTCTCCGGTCCGAGACCGAGACTTTTGGGTGAGCGAGACCGAGACCGAGACTGGCCAAGTCTCGGCATTTTTGGGCGAGACCGAGACCGAGACTCCCAACCCTGGTCGCTATCGCTCAAACTTGGGTTTTGGGGGGTTGGTTTCTTCCCTCCCTTTGGCAGTTGGTTTTTGTTCCCCGACCTCTATATATATCTATATATATATATATATATATATATTGAGCCGATTTCTGTGGGGGGTCAACACATAAACTTGGGACAAACTTCAAAAATCGATTTGGCTCAAACTTTCAGGACTTGTAGCAACCTGACGTAAAAGGAAACCTTCAAATATTAGAGGTCAACTCCGTATATTCAACGAGTTATAGCAAAATTCGTGCTTTTCGACTGTGCCACTGACGTCGCCGTAGGACTTCACAAATCAAAATTGTGCTCAGGCCGATAGAGAAGAGTCGGACAGTGTTCATATCTTAACCATACAGGCACCACACATGGGGCACCTGTCTCTGCCAGTTTGAGTTTTCTAGCGGTCATGTTCCGCAGTTTGCGACAGTCCGAACCTTAGCTTCAAGCCTCCAAGCTCAGTAGGCGCATTTCTCACATTTTTTGACATAGCGACTTCATTATGCCTCAGTACCACGCAATTTTTTATAAATATTATTTATCTATATGGTACCAATGTCAATGCCAAAAATGAGCAAAATCCCAGACCCACTTTTGAGATATGGCCATTCAAAGTTCGAAAAATCGCCGTTTTTGAGCCAAAAACAGCGATTATGGCAACTTTGACCCGCCATAGCCGACTAATGAGAACGATAGCGGCGTAATATTTTAGACTATAGCCTAGGTACCCTTGGCAATGTTTCGGGCAAGTTTCAGCCAAATTGCAGAAATTCTTATTTTTTTCGATTTTTCATCCCCCCAAAATGGGCCGAAAAATCGAAAAAAACAAAATTTCTCCGATTTGACTGAAACTTGCCCGAAATATTGCCAAGGGTAATTAGGTTGCATATGTCTAAAATATTACGCCGATATCTTTTTTCAATAGTCGGTTATAGTGGGTCAAAGTTGCCGTCATAATCGCTGTTTTGGCTCTAAAAACGGCGATTTTTCGGACTTTGAATGGCCATATCTCAAAAGGGGTTCGAATTTTGCTCATTTTTGGCATGGACATTGGTATCATATAGATAAATAATATTTATAAAAATTGCGTGGTACTAAGGCATAATGGAGGTCGCTAGGTCAAAAAACGTGGAAATGCGCCTACTGAGCTTGGAGGTTTAAGCTTAGGTTCGACCGTCGCAAACTGCGGAACATGACCGCTAGAAAACTCAAACTGGCAGGGATAGGTGCCCTATGTGTGGTGCCTGTATGGCCAAGATATGAACTGTCTGACTCTTCTCTATCGGCCTGAGCACAATTTTAATTTGTGAAGTCCTACGGCGACGTCAGTGGCACAGTCGAAAATCACGAACTCTGCTATAACTCGTTGAATATATGGAGTTGAGCTCTAATATTTGAAGGTTTTCCTTTACGTCAGGTTGCCTAAGTCCCGGAAAGTTTGAGCCAAAATCGATTTTTGAAGGTTGTCCGGAAGTACAGGTAGCACAGCCGAATTTCTCAGAAATCGACTCATATATATATATATATATATATATATATATATATATATATATATATATATATATATATATATATATACAATACATGCTATGAGTCATGTAAAATTTTTGGAGGTTCTCTGATGTTCCTAAATGATAAAATAATTAATATACGTACGTATATATTCGATTTGTTAAAACAATAAATTAAGTAAAAATAGCTCAAAAATATATAGTTTTCCAAAGAAATAAAACAGGTCGGTGTGGCGCAATTTTTTTCCTAATTACGCAAAAAAAATTTAGAGTCACTGCGCCACTGACCGCAAAAAGTTCGGACGAAAAATAAAACACAGCTTTGAGCATGCACTTTTATGAGAAAAGTTGCTCAGCTCAATCGGGGATTTCATTTGCTACCATATTTGACCACTTTTGAAAAATTTTATTTTTGACCCAAAATCGCCTAAGTCCCAACCCCGCCCCACTACACCACTCAACAGCCACTATGAGCATGCGCTTCTATGACGAAAGTTGCTCAGCTCACTTAGGGCTGTCATTTGATAACAAATTTGACCACTTTCGAAAAATTTCATTTTTGACCACTTGACCCCCCCCTACCCGTTTGACCCTTCAAACGGCAAAGTGGAACCAGCTCAGCAAAATGGGTGGAATGGACGGCAAAACGGACACCGGGAATGAGCTGGGCGCACCAAGAAACCCCTATGGACAAAGTTTTGAGAGGCTAAGTACAGTCCTATATGATGTTCCCGGAAGTCGGTACTGACCGGACCCTCCAGACGGCAAAATGGAACCACCCCAGCAAGATGGGTAGGCCGGACGGCAAAACGGCAGGGCTGCCGCGCGACCTTTCTCAGAAAAAAGGAAATAAAAAAGGAATTTGCACCCGAAAAAAGGAAAAAAGAATTTGTCCGAAAAAAAATAGGAAATAAAAGGAATTTTCAGAGATAAATTAATAACGTTAATGAGCAAAAAAATTAAACTTTTTCCGTTTGAGCAGCCACACAATTTTTGAAACGCGTCTAGTAGCTGCGCTAGGATTTTTTGAAGGTGGTCCTTTTTTGGGAAATCAAAATTTTCGCCAAATTTTACCTTCATTTCCCAAAAAATTTCTCACATTTTAGCAAAAATTTGCCGATTTTTTAAAAAATTTCTTTAAACACTCAAACTATGCATATAAACAGCTGAAAAAGTTTCCTAAGGGAGCCCAAATCGCCGTGGGGGCGCCACCACTGAACGCGTCCGTATTTGCATTTTAAATAGCGTTTTGCTTAAATTCGCTTTGCTTAGAAATGTATCTAATGTTTCAAAAATTGTGTGGCTGCTCAAAATGGAAAAAGTTTAATTTTTTGCTCATTAACGTTATTAATTTATCTCTGAAAATTCCTTTTATTTCCTATTTTTTTTCGGACAAATTCCTTTTTTCCTTTTTTTCGGGTGCAAAATTCCTTTTTTATTTCCTTTTTTCTGAGAAAGGTCGCGCGGCAGCCCTGCCGTTTTGCCGTCCGGCCTACCCATCTTGCTGGGGTGGTTCCATTTTGCCGTCTGGAGGGTCCGGTCAGTACCGACTTCCGGGAACATCATATAGGACTGTACTTAGCCTCTCAAAACTTTGTCCATAGGGGTTTTCTGGTGCGCCCAGCTCATTCCCGGTGTCCGTTTTGCCGTCCGACCCACCCATTTTGCTGAGCTGGTTCCACTTTGCCGTTTGAAGGGTCAAACGGGTAGGGGGGGGTCAAGTGGTCAAAAATGAAATTTTTCGAAAGTGGTCAAATTTGTTATCAAATGACAGCCCTAAGTGAGCTGAGCAACTTTCGTCATAGAAGCGCATGCTCATAGTGGCTGTTGAGTGGTGTAGTGGGGCGGGGTTGGGACTTAGGCGATTTTGGGTCAAAAATAAAATTTTTCAAAAGTGGTCAAATATGGTAGCAAATGAAATCCCCGATTGAGCTGAGCAACTTTTCTCATAAAAGTGCATGCTCAAAGCTGTGTTTTATTTTTCGTCCGAACTTTTTGCGGTCAGTGGCGCAGTGACTCTAAATTTTTTGCGTAATTAGGAAAAAAATTGCGCCACACCGACCTGTTTTATTTCTTGAAAACTATATATTTTTGAGCTATTTTTACTTAATTTATTGTTTTAACAAATCGAATATATACGTACGTATATTAATTATTTTATCATTTAGGAACATCAGAGAACCTCCAAAAATTTTACATGACTCATAGCATGTATTGTATATATATATATATATATATATATATATATATATATATATATATATATATATATATATATATATGAGTCGATTTCTGAGAAATTCGGCTGTGCTGCCTGTACTTCCGGACAACCTTCAAAAATCGATTTGGCTCAAACTTTCGGGACTTGTAGCAACCTGACGTAAAAGGAAAACCTTCAAATATTAGAGCTCAACTCCATATATTCAACGAGTTATAGCAAAATTCGTGATTTTCGACTGTGCCACTGACGTCGCCGTAGGACTTCACAAATTAAAATTGTGCTCAGGCCGATAGAGAAGAGTCAGACAGTTCATATCTTAACCATACAGGCACCACACATGGGGCACCTATCCCTGCCAGTTTGAGTTTTCTAGCGGTCATGTTCCGCAGTTTGCGACGGTCGAACCTTAGCTTAAGCCTCCAAGCTCAGTAGGCGCATTTCCACGTTTTTTGACATAGCGACCTCATTATGCCTTAGTACCACGCAATTTTTATAAATATTATTTATCTATATGGTACCAATGTCCATGCCAAAAATGAGCAAAATCCCAGACCCACTTTTGAGATATGGCCATTCAAAGTTCGAAAAATCGCCGTTTTTGAGCCAAAACAGCGATTATGGCAACTTTGACCCACTATAACCGACTAATGAAAAAAGATATCGGCGTAATATTTTAGACATATAACCTAGGTACCCTTGGCAATGTTTCGGGCAAGTTTCAGCCAAATCGGAGAAATTTTGTTTTTTTCGATTTTTCGGCCCATTTTGGGGGATGAAAAATCGAAAAAAATAAAATTTCTGCAATTTGGCTGAAACTTGCCCGAAACATTGACAAGTACCTAGGTTATATGTCTAAAATATTACGCCGATATCTTTTTTCATTAGTCGGCTATGGCGGGTCAAAGTTGCCATAATCGCTGTTTTTACAACTCAAAAACGGCGATTTTTCGAACTTTGAATGGCCATATCTCAAAAGTGGGTCTGGGATTTTGCTCATTTTTGGCATGGAATTGGTACCATATAGATAAATAATATTTATAAAAATTGCGTGGTACTAAGGCACAATGAAGTCGCTATGTCAAAAAATGTGGAAATGCGCCTACTGAGCTTGGAGGCTTAAGCCAAGGTTCGACCGTCGCAAACTGCGGAACATGACCGCAGAAAACTCAAACTGGCAGGGATAGGTGCCCATGTGGTGCCGTATGGTTAAGATATGAACTGTCTGACTCTTCTCTATCGGCCTGAGCACAATTTTAATTTGTGAAGTCCTACGGCGACGTCAGTGGCACAGTCGAAAATCACGAATTTTGCTATAACTCGTTGAATATACGGAGTTGAGCTCTAATATTTGAAGGTTTTCTTTTTACGTCAGGTTGCTACAAGTCCTGAAAGTTTGAGCCAAATCGATTTTTGAAGTTTGTCCAAGTTATGGTTGACCCTACCAGAAATCGGCTCATATATATATATATATATATATATAGATATATATAGAGGTCGGGGAACAAAAACCAACTGCCAAAGGGAGGGAAGAAACCAACCCCCCAAAACCCAAGTTTGAGCGATAGCGACCAGGGTTGGGAGTCTCGGTCTCGGTCTCGCCCAAAAGCCGAGACTTGGCCAGTCTCGGTCTCGGTCTCGCTCACCCAAAAGTCTCGGTCTCGGACCGAGACCGGAAATTTTTTGAAAATATCTAATTTTAGCGAAAATTTTAAATCAATGTTATGAAAATTAACTAACGAGGTGCGGAAACCTTATGTTTATGTGTTAAAGCCCCTAATACTAGATTTAAGCCTAAAAAATGGTTGAAACTAATTTTAAGCTAAAAATTGCTAGTCTCGGTCTCGGTCTCGGTCTCGCCCATAAGCCGAGACTTGGCCAGTCTCGGTCTCGGTCTCGTCTCGGTACCTTGGTCTCGGTCTCGGTCTCGGTAAAATCTCGGTCTCGCCCAACCCTGATAGGGAAGAGCTAGAGGGCTGAAATTTTTGCAAGTTGGCACGGCCCATCCAGCCTACATACCAAATTTGAGTTAAATCGGACAACTTTTAGCACTTCTGACATTTTGAAAATTTTTGCATTTTCGACACCCCAAAAATTCAAAATTTATATACCTATTTTTTGAAGTCTTGTGGACAATTTTCCACAGCAGTTAGACAATTCCTTTTGATAGTTTCTATGAGAGTATATAACGTCTGCTTGTTCCAAAAATATTGGTTTTATTTAACTTCCTGGAATTCTCGGCAAGCTGTCAAAGCTGTCAAGCTGTCAAGCTTCAAAAATGGAAAAATAAAACCAAGGGGTGGGGGAAAACCAATTTTTGTTTTTGTCGCTAAAGTCCCAAAAATAGTTCTGAATTGCTAAAAAGACGTCCATATATCAAGTTTAAAACGCTTTTCACGTGAACGGTTGAAAATTGCGTTCAAACACGACAATTATTTTGTTGGTCGCCAAAACCACATTTTAGAGGATTGGCTGTTTGGCTGACCTAACGTGACCAAAAACCACTCTGGGAGAAACAAACCCGCGAAAAAGAACAAAACAATATTTATTTTAAATTTCGAAAGATTTACAACTTTTTGCATTTTACCGTTGAAACTGGCGAATTTGATGAAACCTATCTGGTTGATACTGCAAATTTTGATCGTTTTTTCACCTATTCTACGGAACATCGAGAAAATAACTGCAGATGTGAACTCAGCGAGGCCGAATTTACTTATTACATGCATAAAATCGCTAATATGAGCTACCCTGTCCGAAACATTGGGTTGTTTTTCCCCATCGGTTGGTTTTCCCCCGACATTACTCTTTACCCCCGAGAGCAAAAGATAGCTGATCCAACACGATACTTTAGTACATCCAACAATGTCAACAACGAATAACTATATACATATTATATATACATACACATACATATACATGTACAACACAACATATACATATACATACACAACTATATACATACTTTACTAAAATGGCTAAAAGCTTTTTTAACTGGAAGACGCCAGAGAGTAAGAGTACAGTCTGAGTTTTCTTCTTACACTGTCTTAACAAGCGGTGTTCCGCAGGGTTCTGTGTTAGGTCCTACTTTATTTCTATACTACATAAATGATCTACCAGAAGTAGTGCAGTTCTCAAATATTTCTCTCTATGCTGATGATGTAAAACTATATTTGGCCGTTCGAAAAGGTGAAATTTCTGATAACTTACAATTGGATTTGGATAGAGTGAACCAGTGGCTCCGTATTTGGCAGTTGGATATTGCGGTTCATAAGTGTATGGTTTTACATATTGGGGTTAATAATCCTATTGCCAAATACGTCATAAATGGTTCTGATGTAGAATCGGTTAGATCTGCAGTTGATTTGGGGGTTATTATTCGGTATGATTTAAAATTTTCTGATCACTGCAGTAAAATTGCCAAGAAAGCCTTTTATATTTCTAATTTGATACATAATTGTTTTATTTCTACTGATCCGTTCTTCAAATTTAAGTTATTCAGTATTTACGTACGCCCAATCTTAGAAACGGCTTGCGAGGTATGGAGCCCAAACCTTGTTAAAGATATTTCGTTGTTAGAAAGCGTTCAGAGGCGTTTTACAGAAAGAATTCTTCCAAATTTAAATTTTGATTATGACCATAGATGTCGATATCTCAGGACTCTAACTTTAGAAAAACGTAGACGTTATAAAGATTTAGTTCTAATGTACAAGATTGTACGTGGACTTATTGCCATTGACTTCAACGAACTTTTCACGTATCAAGCTAATATATCTATGCGAAATACTAGAGGTCATCGTTTTAAAATTCGAGTTACGAAAAATAACCTGACCTCAGTCAAAAATTTGTTTCATAATAGAGTTATCAATGAATGGAATTCCTTACCTAATGGTATAGTCAACTCAGCTTCGCTTCCCTCTTTCAAGAGGGCACTGCGAGAGACATTGTTTTCTGTAGATGTTTAGTGCAGAAATGTTGCACTTGTCTGTAACCTTGTTATTGTTTGTTTAATCAATAATAATAATAATAATAATAATAATAATAATAATAATAATATATAATAGGAATTAAATGTCCGAGTAAAGTATCGTATATATACATAAAACGGGGGTCTGGCGGCGGCAGCCCCCAGGCAAAAAAACAAAATTTTAAAGATTTGGGCTCCAAATCGGATTTTTCCAAGCACATTTTGGTTAAAAAAATTTTGCGTACTGTGGCGCAACGGCCCAAAATTTTTTGCGTATTTCAGAAAAAAATTGCGTAATTTCGCAGTTTGTGGCGCAAATAAAAAACCCAGGCTCAAAGTGGCTGTAGAGTGCTGTGCTGGGGTAGGGGTGGGGGCTTAAGCGATTTTGGGTCAAAAATGAAATTTTTCAAAAGTGGTTAAATGTGGTATCAAATGACAGCCTCAAGTGAGCTGAGCAACATTTCTCATAGAACCGCCTACCTAAAGTGTCTGTTGAAAGCTGTGGTGGTGGGGGAAGAGACTTAGCCGATTTTAGGTGAATATAGAAATTTTCAGTCTCTCAAATTCAAAGTGAATATTGAAGGCAAAAGCTACATATTTTGCGGAGCATGTAAAAGAATTGAAGACAAGAAAACAAAAATGCTCCTTCGTCGCATGTAAAATACATATGAGTCCCTTGAAGGCAGGTTGTACAATAGCAGAAGACAAGATCCACCCTGTAAAATACATATGAGTGGAGTGGGGTTGTAAAAGAATGAAGACAAGCTGCATCGGCGAACCATATGAGCCTGCCCTATAACGAGGCTCATATTGGCGTACATAACATGTGTAAAATATGAGGGAGCTAGGGATTTTAACCGCTGAGCTCAAGCCCCAATTTTACAAGTGGAACTGTGCGCAAGACGCTGACCTGCGACTGCGGATGGAGATATTTAGTCCAGGCGGCTCTCTACCACCGACTTGCCTCGCCAAGGGGGAAGCGGATAATTTTTGGGGGACGCCAACGGGGCGCCTAACAAAATTGGGGGGACACGCACACAAAAATAGGCTCAATTATAAGTCAGCTCCGGGCTACTCCCAGAGCTCTACCTAGCTAAGAAAAGAGATCAAAATTATTTAAAGCTTAATGAAATTAATTAAATAAAATAAACGACAGGCAACTGGTGAATTTACTGGGGCGGCACAGGGCAAGGATAAGACAGGAAAGTCCGTCCGGCGATATCCGGACAAGACAGGCAAATTACAGCGGGCTACCCGCACAATAACAGGAAAAGGACACAAAGGGGTACACAAACAAGGGAAGGGGACCAGCAACAAATCGGCAAAGGAACAATAAAATAAAATTGGGGGAGGGGACTTAGCTAATGAAGTTAGACCCAGGGGAGGGAACGGGGGCAACCCCGCTAATTAGGTGGGAAAAGGAAAGGGGGAGAGTTAGGGTGAATTGAAAGGTAAGTAAAAAGGGGGTTAAAGCAAAAGGAGGGATTAGGGATTAAGTTAAAAAGGATTTTAAAAGGAAAAAGGCGAAATAAATACTTACGCTTTCAGGTGTAGGTGGCTAACAGGGTGGGGGCCCCAATCTCAACACCCGACCGCGCGATAGATTCAAAAACTCCCAACTGACTATATTAAGTCTGAGTCAGCATCGAAAGGAGACAAACTGGAAAAAACCAGTTTTTGTCAGCGTCTGCTGACGTGCATGATCTGTCTTTGCAGACAGAACATAAAAATTACAATAATTACATAAGGGGGAATTTTTAGAGACCTTTTGGGAATTTTGGGAGAAAAATGGAAAAAGCGCGAAGTATAAATATTGGAAAGGGGGGTGATAGCGCAGTCGCTATCACCCACATTACACATGAATCTATACCAGAGTTTTTACCTTTGTATTTATCTACACTGTACACATTATAATACCAATATGTATATACAACATATGTACGTACGTACTTGCTACAAGGGTAGGAAAGGGTCACACCTGTGCCTATGACATGGCTCATATTGGCGTTGTAATGATAATGATTTGACGACAAATGACAATTTGATGATTATATATTATATACGATTATGGTCACCTGTATTTAAGCACCATGCAACTTAAGCAACTTGAAAACAGCTACGTAAAACAAAAACGGCTACTCGAAACAGACCTATTGCCTAAATCCTTTTATATATTGTATTTTTATAAACATTATTAAAGCAAACGTACCAAGCAGAATTATAAACAACATACGACAAATTCATGTCATAGGCACAGGTGTGACCCTTTCCTACCCTTGTAGCAAGTACGTACGTACATATGTTGTATATACATATTGGTATTATAATGTGTACAGTGTAGATAAATACAAAGGTAAAAACTCTGGTATAGATTCATGTTATGTACGCCAATATGAGCCTCGTTATAGGGCAGGCTCATATGGTTCGCCGATGCAGCTTGTCTTCATTCTTTTACAACCCCACTCCACTCATATGTATTTTACAGGGTGGATCTTGTCTTCTGCTATTGTACAACCTGCCTTCTAGGGACTCATATGTATTTTACATGCGACGAAGGAGCATTTTTGTTTTCTTGTATTAATTATGTGATTATTAAGTATTACGAATACAACTATATATAGTTGCAGACGCAGGGCTATGCTCACAAATTGGTAAACTGCAGGGCTTCAACTATCCCTATATTCCTATTTTTTCCCTATTTTTTCGGAGTCGCCCTATTTTTCCCTATATTGAGTAAAATCGCCCTATTTTCCCCTATTTTTAGGACAAACTGTTAAATTTCTATCTTTACAAAAGTAAAAGTTTTTGCGTTAACACTTGAGGTTAATTTTTAATATTCAAAAAAATTTTGCCTGCGGCGCATTGTCTTTTTAATGCAGATGCATATAAGCAGCTTTTTATTAGAGCTCTTTTCGTTTATATATGCTTTCTATATTTAATTTGAAATTTTATTAGTTACATATTAAATTTAACTTTAACTCAATTTAAACCTATTTTAAATTTAAGAAGATGGCAGTTTTTGTTGATTTTACTAAAATCTTTTCAAAATAATATGCTACAAAAACAAAATAATAATACAGCTGCCTAAGTGGTTTGTAGCAGCAGAAGCAGCAAGTCTTGGGCTTTCGGGCGATGTGCAACTTACGGCGGGGGCAGTGCTCTCGATTTTATAGGCCTCGTGGATGCCCTAAACCTTTAGTAACTAAATGTCTCCACTCAGTTCATTCAAATGTGGTATGCAATTCCGAATGTGTTCCGACATGTGTTAAACCAAACCATGGAAAATTAGGAATACGTTTCTGCAGCCACAATCTTTGAAAATTGAAAATTCGCATAAATTCAATCTTGATTAGGAATAATCGGTCTGCGAATTTTCAAAATCGCTTCGCCCAGATCGAGCTACTACGGAAGGTATATACGTGCTGTCACTGACGCTGCGTATGTACAATGACAACCACGTTGTAATGATTTATGTGTTTTCAATGAGTTACGTATATACACTTTTGTTAACAGAATTTCTTGTTTTTTGCTATCAGTTTCCAAAAGTCGCCATTCTTTGAAAATTTCATGCAGGGTTAGTTTTTTCCGGAAAAAATTGAGGAAAAGTTGTTTTTTGCTTTTTTGTTTTTAAAATTGCCTAGATTTTTCCTATACTTCCCCTGCTCGGGTAAAATGGTAAAATGGCCGAATTTGAACGAATTTGAGCTGTACTTTTAGCTGCAGTTTTAAGCAGAGATACGCACCAGGCTTGGGGCTGGGATCTTATCCTGGCCGTGATTGGGTCAAGGCCTGAAATTTGTGGTCCAAATTCAAATTTTTTGAAAAATTCAGATTTTGTGATTGAAGAAAACAACCGCAATGCAATGAAAAATACAGACGCTCCTGTTTTTTCCTTCAAATCCGTGAGAAATCTTACGATTTCTAATGTGTACATCTAATTATAATGTAATTCTAATGTATGTAATTTACCGAATTTTTGTCGTTCGAAATTTAAAAATTTTGGCCAAAATATGTCCGACATAGATACATTAAAAGATGTCACTAAATTTTGGCCCGACCGGGAGCTCGAGACCGGGGCATGACCACCGGGACCAGGTACATCTCTGGTTTGTTGTGGAAGGAATTTTTTAGAATTTTCGGAAAATTTCAAAAACTTAAGTTTTCGTTGTGACCGCTAATTTTGCTGAAATATTATAACTTGTCGAAAAACTGTATATAACCGAGAATTTTACGAATTCTGAAAAAACGTGGTTTAGGTTTCGTTGTGCCTTGCTTTCCTGGCTCCGTAAAACCAGTGTACATGAAACACCATGCCTTGTGGCTAGAAGCTCGTTTGTGACATGAATAAAGTATCCCTATATTTCGCCCTATATTTTTGTGGTAAAATCCCTATATTTTGCCCTATTTTTAAATTTTCCGCGGTTGAGGCACTGAAACTGTTACTGAAGAACTGCCACCAGCATCAGTCCGGGCAGTTTCCGCGAATATGGGTTGTTCAGCGAAGCTGGTCCATATTAGTGCGCTTTTATGCTTTTAACCTGGCATTTACAACCTTCCCCTCTCATATTAACGTTTTGAAACCTAGTCCTCTGTCCGCTTAAAACCCAGTGTCACCCATATAGCATTTTTCATGCTCCATCGGAGCATTTTTATTCTTGTTTTTAGGATACAAGATTAACGAAGGCCGGTTCAGTCGAGCAGAGGATGATCAGTTGCAAAGAAATCTAGATGATGTTAAGAAGCACTATAACATTGACAATATGGTCCCACTGTTCCTCTGTACTCTTGTTCAGGAGGAAGAGCATGAATATTATCGTGAACTGAAAGCCTCGAAAGACTTTGCCAGGCTATTGTGTAATGATCTATGATACTTTTCGAGTGTAACTTAATTTTCTCGTTAGAGATTTATTGTATTTTTACCACTGCATTTGTGTTTTACCTGTTATGATGTTTACCAAGAAAATGAGGTAAACGCTGGCTGGCAGGCGGTCCATGAAGGATACAAGACATACATTATAATCATTAATTTTTTATCCTGAATTCTTTATGACTAATATGTTATTACAATATAGAGTTCGCAAGAGCATGAGATTTCTAATTTCGGTTGAATATTCATTCTGTGTTTAGGTCAAGGGTTGAATCGTACTCCTTCCCAAATATACTATCGAGCTCGACGTATGTACGAAGGACGCCTGGACACTGATCGATACAAACATTTTACGCCGGATGAAGCTAAACGATTGGAAGAACTGGTAGAGCAGTTTGGCCCTCAGTATCAAAAAATTGCTGTGATAATGGGCCGAAGGACCTCCACACTGACCAAATACATGGCAAGAAAGGAGATTAAGAATGCCTCTGGTATACCAGTGCCAACTAGTTCATTACGTGGCGTTGCCCTCAAAGAGAATGAGATGCACCCCTTGTTACGTACGTTACATTTTATGACATATTCATTGTTTAATTTTGACTGTACAAAGAATTCAAGGGAAGGGTTCCGAACGGATCCCGATGGGTGGAATTTTCTTTGATGGAGCTGCGAAACGTTCTCAAAAATGGTTGAATGAATTGAATAATTTTTCTAGTAGAAAGGGCGTTAATGCTCCCCCTCCCGCCCTACTAACTAAAGTCTGACACAAAAATGTGTGTACAAAATGTGTAAGGCCTCCAGTGAACTAAATATACGTCGTAACCCCGTAAAACCATATATTTTCGGAATCCTTGCAGCGAGACGAACATTTTTATAAAATTTAAATTTTTTAAAAATTCAAAAATTTTAAAATATTGGTTTTTCGGGGAATTTTTTCGGACCGTTCAAGGTATTCAGCTCATTCATTCCGAAAAATTTTCCCATCCGAAGACGCATCGATTGACACAAGAACGGAAAAAATCGGTTGACAAATAAGCATTTTATTCTAAAAACTCGTTTTCCATTTTCTTTGATGTTTGCCGCTTTTTGCAGCTTTGACTGGTTGTTACTCACGACTCGCTCAACGGAAAATTTTTTCGATTAGATTTTCAGGACCGCCTAGGCGTCCGCTTTCACCTGATATATGTGGTATTTCAAATTTTGAAAGTCGATTTTTTGAAAAATACCACTTTTTGACCCAAATTTCGGCAAAGCAAAATTAGCAAAAGTGAGTAAAAATAACATAATCATAAAGTTCAAGCTGAGCTGAATCCAACGATATAAATGTTTTGTTGCTATACGACTTATATTGCGTCAGCAGTGAATTTTTAAATAATATCCCTTATTTCAGCTGGTTTTTGCTAGTTTACACTGATTCAGTCAAATCACGGCGGCAACATCAAAGAGAGCCAAAAACCAGCTGAAATAAGGGATATTGTTTGAAAAATCATTGCGGACGCATATAAGTCGTAGCCACGAAAACTTTATATCGTTGTATTCAGCTCAAATTGAACTTTATTTTTTATTGAACGCTATTTTTACTCACTTTTGCTGAAATCGCTATGCCGAAATTTTTGGTCAAAAAGTGGTATTTTTCAAAAAAATCAACTTTTAAAATTTGAAATACCACATAATATATCAGTTGAAAGCGGACGCCTAGGCGGTCCTGAAAATCTAATGGTTATTTAATAGTCCCTGTCGCCTCTAGGCGCGCGTCTACGCGCGTAGACGCGCGTTGGCGCGCGTTGACGCGCGTCAACGCGCTACACTGCCATGTCACATTTGGAGGCGTCGACGCGCGTAGACGCGCGTCGACGCCTCCAAACGTGACATCACATCCTGGTGATATGCTCGCACTGGAAGCGTCGACGCGCGTCGACGCGCGTAGGCGTGCGTTGACGCGCGTCAACGCGCCCATTTGTAGCATGCCAGTTTACGCGCAGCGACGCACGTCGACGCGCGTTGATGCGCGCAAAATGATATTGACGTTTGTAGACGCGCGTCGACGCGCGTACACCTGCGTTCGCGACTATGAAGGCACCTTAATCGAAAAAAATTTCCGTTGAGCGAGTCGTGAGTAACAACCAGTCAAAACTGCAAAAATCGGCAAACATCAAAGAAAATGGAAAAACTAGTTTTTAGAATAAAATGCTTATTTCTCAACCGATTTTTCCGTTCTTGTGTCAATCGATGCGTCTTTCGGATGGGAAAATTTCTCGGAATGAGTGAGCTGGATACCTTGAACGGTCCGAAAAATTCCCCGAAAAACCAATATTTTAAAATTTTTTGAATTTTAAAAAAAATTTAAATTTTATAAAATGTTCGTCTCGCTTCTAGAGATTCCGAAAATATGCAATTGGTTTTATGGGAATTACTGTCGTATATTTAGTTCACTGGAGGCCTTACAGATTTTGTACACACATTTTTGTGTCAGACTTTAGAAGCACTTGGAAAGGGAGCTCCCAGAATTATCCTGTCTTTGCAGTCTCATGATTTCCCAGTATTTGTGAGTCTGAAACCCAAACATTACCTAAGAATGTGGGATTTCGTGGCAAAAGTTGATGTAGTCTCTATATTATTTTATTATTCACGTTTCCCTAAACAACCTCAAATAATTAAAATGTCGATTTTTAATTTTTGTTTTCTTTCTCCGTAAATACATGGTGTTTGTAGAGCATGCACAGCGTGTGGCATGAGACGCTGTAAGAAAATGGCCTTTTCTTTTTCTGAATGAATTATGGTAGTTTTTCTAGACGCTGTGATGAATGTTGCTGGCGTAAAGGACTGCTCCAAGATTCTGGAAGTCACTAAGTTTATTGACTGGACAGAGGTTGCCAAGATATTCAACAACAGTGGCGTGACTACCTTACGTGACGGAAATGCCTTGTCTGAAATATGGTAAATATTTTCTTGGGCTTGCTGTTGCGTGTCAACCCTGTCGTCGGTATCTAGTATTCAGAAGGCAAATTCAGATGGTCTGGACCTATTTGGGAACTGAAAAATGTTTTTGCTAAGTTTAGTTCAGATTGTTCAGTTGGCCGTTTTTTTTGCAAAATATAAGTTTCGGTCTGCCTGGTTTGGGGTTGTACTCGGCCCTCCTTCTTTTCAAAATCCCGCACACGCTAATTGATCGTTCCGGCCTTGACTGTTTAAAAAGCTATGAGGGTAGATCAACAATTAGCAGTCTAGCACTCTAGGTGTATAGGACCGCACATTGAATCGGATAATCGAAAAGAATGTGGAGAGATGCTCAAAATCACTGAGTCACTCAAACTGAGAACGTGTAGGCACCGTGACTGCTGAAAGTTGGGTACGTACCAGTTGCGCCATTGACCAGAAAAGCGCACTATAATCACTCCTCTACTGGCTTTTCACCAGGCAAAAATTTCTGGGAGAGTCTAGGGGGCGAAAATGTTTTCGGAAAGTGCTTAAAAACAGGCATTTCTTGCTCCTGAGCTAAAAGCTTATGCAGTTTTTAACATAATTTTACGCTTAAGGTGGTGATTCCTTTTGGGCAACATTATTGGTTGACGGTTCAAATCAAGATGAAATTTGATGAAACTTTCCTAAATAAGTTCTTTTAGCATTCTAACACCCTCCGCGCAATCCCGCTTCAAAACGTTGACGTCTCCGTTCAGGGCGGTTTTTGCCAATTTTTAACATTTAGACAGTAAGCTGTAATTATATTCATTCAAAATATCTTGTTGAGCTCTACATTTTTGCTTTTTAAAGCTCCTTTCTAGCTTTTCTGTATAGTGAGATATAGCTGATTTTCTTATTTTGGCGTTGAAAAATTGTCAGTTTTGCAGAAATCAATTAATCCACGATTTCTTCAGCTACGCAAGCCGTAAAATTAAACTAAAGGTGTCGATTTGAAGGTCTCGTCGAGGCCGATTGTGCGAGGCATGATAATCTTTCAACTGCTATCCCGTGAGCTGCTACCATAAAAAATATTGATTTTGCAAAAACATGACCAAATTTTTTCCAGCGATTGTGGAGAATTTACTATGCAAGCTAGAGGGTTGCCACTTACTAGACGTGTTTTACACTAAAATGCCCAGGGACCTTTTTTTAGTTGCCCTGATTGCTGCTTTCTAGCTAGAGTGGTAGCTTGCTAAAGTTGGGAAAAGTAGGCAAAATCCAGGTTGCGCATACATTTTAGTTAATTTCTTTACAACGAAGAGCGATTTCATAATAATTAAAAAAGGGTCCCCAGCTATTTGATAGTGGAATCGAAGGATGTGGCAGACGCTTCACGAAAAAATTTACTTTAGTCTGCAAAAAATCTGGAAAATTAAATTACTTCGAAAATGCAGTAAAATAATTTCCGAGAACTAAAGTTAGGTTCACTGTATTCATTAGAAAGAGAAAATGTTAAGCTCCATAAAAATGGCTACTTAACTCCAAGGAATGAATGAGTAATAAGGGTTCAAAGTTGATGTCTCCAAAAGGAATCACCACCTTAGCTAGCTGAGGCCTAAAACTCCAACGAAGCCGGAAAAGTTTGAAAATTCGCCCTCAAAACCCTATCTTTCCGGTACTTTTGGATTCTGGGGGGTGGGGTGAGTGCCCAAATTCGGGGGGATCAGTATGGAGGGAGGACCGGTTTATGAGCAGGGCTCCACCCCCTGTATGAAAACGCCATAAGTCCTGGAACAGGCGTTGCTTAAGTTTTGTGCACTTCTTCGATCTTATGCACTGCTACAGTTTTCACTTCTTGATTACGAGCGAAATGATGCGAAACGTTACGTTTTAGCTTCCGACATTATGTTTTATGCGTGCTGTTTTCAGGAATCGTCACTTCAAGTGTCCATTGGAGAAACGAGATGATCCTATTCCTGCGCGTCCGCAAGCTTTATTATTCAGCCTGACTACCTCTATGACAATCTTAACAGTAGAACAGAAGCTGTCGATATTGAATGAGTACATATATACATTTATTATGGTCGCAGACTTCTTTTAATAATATCTGATATTATAATATCTGTAGACAGCTAGACTCGCAAATTGCGGTACTGTCCTGCCTCGAACCGGTGCCCGAATGTGTATGTACGTACACAGCTGTTTAAAGGTAGTGGATTTTTGACCGATGTATTTCTAAGGTTTGCAACTCTGTAGACTTATTTGAATCGAAACGGCAGCATTAACGTATAAATGTTCCTCAAATTACTGTTTTCTTAGACCAGGTTTTTTCTGGGATCCCTTGAGTCTCTGGTTGCTGCCCGATTACAACAATTAATTAT
>JASAND010030213.1:0-11493 GCA_030248195.1 Trissonchulus latispiculum | reverse complement strand
TATTTATATTTAAAGGATATTTAAAGGATATATATATCCGATACAGCCAACACACAAGTATTATCCTCTCTTTTGTGGAGCATTTTTGAAGGTTTCAGAGATATTCGCGGAACAATGTGAAATAGCAAGGCTGCGTACACGCCAACAAGGTAAAAAATTCAACCAAAATTACGAATATAGCCTAAAATCAAAACAAAAAATGCATTTCTGCAAAACTTTATTTTTGACGTTGGACAAATAAAAATGACGTTGAAAATAAAGATGACGAAAATTTGATGAAATCCGATTTTTGAAAAAAGACGCTGCTGCTTAAGACTTTTTATTCAGAAAATCTTTTTTCTCCAATTTATAATTTATATAATCGTCTTCTGTGCTAACTTGCAATGGTAAAATATTAGTGATGTGCGCCGAACGAATTGCCCACTCCGGAGCTCCGGCCGAGCGGGCTGTCGGAGCACTGAGCTCCGGAGCGCCCGCGGAGCTCCGACTGTTTGTAAAGGCTAAAGTTGTAAAAATTTTATTTTTAAAGCTAAGCAAACTGTTTTTTTTGCAATTGAACAGCACGTCTAGTCATTTCTTGCTTGTTTCCTATATACAGGATGATATTCACTATGTTCAGAATCTGATTCTTTTGCTATATACATTTGTGGTTTCATTTGCTAGCCTGTATTTTTTGATCTAAATGGTAATGAATTTTGACTTTTCACAGAACTCTTGGCTGTTTCATTAAACGGTATATTGCGTTTTCATAAAAGCCAATGCTAGTTTACTGCCGTTTAGTTCTCATGCCTCACTTTTTCAAGATTCACTCAGTTTAAATTTCTCATAAATTAGGACTTCATTAAATTTGTTACGAGAATTTCGTCAAAAATTAAATTTCAGAATCCATCCATCCATCCAAATCCATGAATTATTGCAAATTTAACAAACGCGGACCAGATTTGCTTTCATCCACTGTTTACCTTTTTAAAAAGCATGTATATACCTATATAATCATAAAATAAATTAGAACAAGGAGAAATTATGTCTGAAAAATATTAGAAAACATGTGTGAGATGAAAGCAAAGAAAACATTTGTATACATTGAAGTTTACGTAGAAGCAAGAATAGATTTCATCGGAAAAGGGAATAATTAATGGATTAATTAATGGCAATTGATTTAAAACGTTGTATTGAAGCAATTCTTAGGAGTCGTAGCTTAAAATTATATTTTAATTTTCACTTTTATCATCTTGACAAGTTGGAAAAATTGTCTCCAGAACATATCATACAGCAGTCTTGAAAACTGAAAAATTACTAAAAATAAAACGAGCACTAATTCATTGTTCTTACGCACTAGTCGTGAGACTACAGCAAAGAAATCATGAAAACTCTTCAAAAATTTCATTAGTACCCAAATTACAAACAGGCATCAAAGCTTGAAAATGGCTGCTCCGGGTACCCGGAGCTCCGGAGCTCCGGAGCAGAAGCCCGCTCCGGAGCACCGAAAATCGGAGCTCCGCTCCGGAGCTCCGTCGGAGCGGAGCTCCGGCGCACATCACTATAAAATATATACACCATTTGCAATATCAACCTTCAAAAAATGTTTTACTGTTAGTAACTTTAGTAGTTAGTACGTTAGTACAGTAGTTAGTACGTTAGTACTTTAACTAAAGTTAGTATATACTTTACTTACTGAGTGTTTTACTTATGATGGGTGGCAAAATGGCACAAAAGTGGCCAGGAGGGCGCATAAATAACGTATTTAGAACCCCAAACCGCTAGCCTAGTGCTCCAACTAAGGCAACTGACCCCGCCGAAGTCTTAGTGGTCACTGATGGCCCCCGACAGCGTCCAGTATGAAGTCTGGTGGCTCTAAAGTGCCGTTTTAAAGGCTAAAACGTTGTTTTTTCGTGTTTGTGAGTTATTATAACCTATTTCCAGGCATTTTGGCAGAGAAACTCAGAACTTTGTATGTGGCCGGGGTATGACTCACGGTCACGTGACCCCTGCCGGACCCGTCCGGACCCTCCAGGTACCAACTGGACAGCCAGAAGTGGCTATAAACATGTCCTCGGGGGTTTTCCAGGGCGCTGAATTCAAATCTGGCATTAGTTTTTAGGTAACTATGGGCTAATACTGACTTCTGGGATCACGTTTACCGTCGGACGGTCCAGGCCCGGCTGGTTACCAGGTTGGACTCCCAGAAGTGTCAGGCAACCTCAAAAACAACGTATATAAGGGTTTTCGAGGTCGCTGAGCTCGATTTTGACGTTAGTTTTGCTCTAGCTGCTGTTCTGACTTCAGTAACGAAACATAAATATGATTTTTTATTTGTTAAAATTTTAACAAAAAAAATCACCCACCCCAGGACGGCTCAGAGGTCCGACTGGGAACTTCTATATATGTATCGATAGCCCATAGTCAGGACATGTCACATGCACAATATGGGTTGCCTAGGGTATTCCCTTAGTAAATAGCAGCCGAAATTCGAACTTCGGTCATGAACGTTTTTGAGGTCACTTTTGGGTACCCTCACTTAAAGGTCTGCCCTGAACGCATGCAGAGGGCCTAGGGGCTCAAACTCACAGGCTGTAATGTCGAGATGTGTGGCTATCACCATGCAAAAAATTGGGTCTCTGCGACTTTCCTGTGAGTCAGGGTGGGGTGATTTTTTTGTTAAAATTTCGGGTGATTTTTTTTGTTAAGCTTGCTATAGTTCGATTTGGCAGTTGAAATTTCAAGGTAACTTTAGCCATTATTTGTGCAACATTAGCCAATATTAATTTCTTAGAAGGCTAGTTTTCAAAAAATTTTTCGGCTTCTGGGAGGCTCCGCCGAAAAAAACTGCGAAATCTCGCACTTTTTTGAAAATTCCGCAACTTTTTTCTGCGTAAAGTTCCGCAAAAATTTTTGACCTTGAGTAGAAATTTTCAGTTACCTCTGATAATAAATACAAGTGTTTCAGGTACTTTTTGCAGAGAATTCCAAAAAATTTTGCCGCCTTCGGCGCGAATTTCTATATTAATACCTTTTAGTCCTATCCGAGATAGAATAATTAGTGAAGGCTTATGCAATGAAATTCTTTTAGTATGTATATACGTACGTATATAAACTAATTTCCTTTCAAAGTTTTGAGTGTTTCCATCAACGATTTTCATCAGTTTTACGAAATTTTCTCAGCTTCTGGGGGGCTCCGCCCCTCAGACCCCCCGCATCTCTACGTTTAAATTTTATATTCTTGCCAAAAACACCACGTACACATGCTTCGACTTTTGAAATATAGTTGTCACTTGGTTAATACGTACTATATTATGTTCGTTAAATATTAAAAATACGTTTAAATACAACTTAGTTAATAAAATTCATGTTATATTTGAAAAACTAAAAAATATGAATTTCGCAATTTTTTGCGAAATTCCGCAAAAAATTTTGGAGGTCTGCGTAAAAGTTCGCAAAAAGTTTCGACGAAAAAACACCCCCAGACTTTGTTCCTGTGGGTTGCGACGTCAACAAGAAAAGTGTGGCATCAGTGACCCTTGCAAATTGCTAGACAATTGCAAACAATAGACAACTATATATAATTTATTCGCATAATAACAAATTTTATTCCTACACTAAAATAGCGCGTTAAATACCACTTATATAATATTATATATTATATAATTATATAATATATTATATTAGCGCTGCGCGAAATTTTGTTTCTGGACACAACTTTTCTTAGCTGGACACAAATAAAATTAGCTGGACACAAGTTTGACACAGTCCCGATTTTCAAAAAACCCTGATTGAAGGGTAATAACAGTTGAAATAAGTAAACAATTAGTTATATTCGCTTAAATTAAAAACTGCGGACTTCGTAACTGCGGACAAAAACCTTACCATACCGTTGCCTGGGCTTCTTTAGTTTTTTAGGGGGGGGGGGCGGGCTAGGTTATTTTGGTCAAAAATAGTGTCGTTTGCAGAAATGAACAATAGTTTTGACGACGCCCGAAAATAGATCGCACTTCTGTGTTCCTGTTTTAAATTATGGCACCTGCATGGGAAGGTTCCCCTCCAAACCTTTTTTAATTGGGAGGGGGCCTGTGGAAACCTTCTCGCCATAGGTTTAACAAAAATTTGGACTGGGCCCCCCAATTTCGGGGGGAGGCCCTCAGGAGTCCTCCACCAACCGGCTTTTCCTATATATAGTGGGTTTATATACCTCCTGACGAGGGGACCGCAGGGAGGAAGTCCCCGAATATAGATCGCACTTCTGTGTTCCTTTACCCAATTTTTGGCCGCTCCCCGAGTATCAGGCTACAGTAAAATATTTTGCTATTCTTGTTTACCTATTTGACTGCCCTGGACCTCCCCCTGGACATTAGGGGTAGGGGAGGGGGCCTGGCTTCCCCCCCCCCACAACTGGGGAGGAGGGAGGGTAGCCGCGCTCAAAAAAGCTATTTTACCATAGAAAAAATTTTTTTCGGGGCGAAAGTTGGAGGCCTTGAGATGTACAATATGTAGAATTAGCGAAAAATTTCAAAACAAATTCGCTTTTGAAAAACCGCTAAAACGGGGGGAGCGCCAGGAACCTGGTGTTTTATTTCCTACAGCGGGGTGGGGGCGCCTCCCCTTCGTAAGTTTAGAAGTTCTTACGTTTTTTATGTATATATAAGTTCGTACATTTGTTAAAAATTGAGAAAAAACGGGGGAGGGCGCCAGGAACTTGGTGTTTTTTTCCTATGGCGGTGTGTGGGGGCGCCCCCCCTCGTTTCTTAGGCGATCGACCACTATAAAAAATCGGGGCGGGGGTGAGCTAGGCAGTAACAGGTGATGCTAGGCAGTCAACGTTTTTCGAATTTGAACTCAAATCTTTTCTGTTCCCCTTCCACTTTTCGGAGATATGTATAAGGAAATAGGAACACCGCAAGGGCACTATAAACTTGGGGGGGTGTGCTAGGCGGTCACAGCTGTAAAAGTCCTGTAAAATTCGGAGGGGGTTATATACTAGGAAATCACAGACGAACAACCACTAAATTGGGGGGGGGTAGTTCCTGGGCACTATAAATTTCGGAGGGGGTGTACTAGGCGGTCACAGCTGTAAAATCCTGTAAAATTCGGGGGGGGGGGGGGGTGTTCTAGGCAGTCAAAGGCGGTCGACAAATTTAAAAATCGGGGGGGGAAACAAGGCAATAACACACGAAAAACAACTAAATTGGGGGGGGTTGCTAGGCACAATACAAAAATTTCGGGGGGGGGGGTGTACTAGGCGGTCACAGCTGTAAAATCCTGTAAAAAATCGGGGGCCCATTTCTTGGGAGAGCCCAAAACTGTAAAAAAGTAAGTTTCTGAAAAAGTAAAAAAGTAATGACAAAATTTCTGAAAAATTTAGACAATTTTTGAACATTTGACCTCAAACTACTTCATATTTAACACTTTTGGGCGTCCTCGAAAAAAACCTTCTTTACAAGTGGCCGTAGCTCAGTGGCAGAGCAACCCAGGCTATTGAGTCTGGGGGGGTCCCGGGTTCGAGTCCCGGCGGGCACTTCCTAAACAGACTTGGAAATTATTGTATAGTCAAGCGGGGAAAAAACCCACTCGCCAATGCGGGGAAAAAACCCATCCCCAGTGTGGGCTTACCGGTATGAGCTATCTAGGATTTTAATAGCCTATCTTGAAGAGCATCCAAAAAAACCCTGGAGGGTGTATTATGGTAGCTCCCACTGCTTCTCTGCAAATTTTTTGGGACTTTGAAATTTTTGGAAAATTTGGTCCGACCAAGTGCCGAAATTTGGTTAAATTTGCCGGGCCACCCTGAACTACTGGAAAGACTTAGACCAAAGCGGATTATATGTATATACCTGTAGGGCATCTGTTGCGCTTCATGATGATATACGTATGTCACACTGCTCTGACCCCTCCGGTGCGACCTGGGGGTGACCTGGAGCTGGCAGGAAAAAAAACCCACGGCGGGAAAAAACCCACTTTTCAAAATTAAATTTTTTTTCTAACCATTGACCGGAAAGGTCAAACCAATACATACATTTGTTTAATAGAGCCTATAGATTAAATTGGTATAGGTTCTACCTGAGTTCGTACTGTTATGGGTGGCCCAGGGGGTCTAAATCGGACACGGTGCCATTTCAAGCCAAAATTTCAATTTTGACCAAAAACGCTTATTTTGCCTTAAAATGGGTCTATATAGTTTGGCTCTAAATACAAGAAACACACGATTTCTACACGATAGGATGCTTAAACTGCCGAAAATAAACAATTTTAAAAAATTTCCAAAATTTGCCTATGTTTATGTGTTAAAGATACAACATTTTCAAATGACCATATGACCTCAATTTTAGTACAAAAACTAATATATTTTGATGTAGTTGAACTAAAAACAACCCGCTCTTTCATTTGGAATGGTTGGAAATGCTCCTGGCAGCTTGCCAAAAATTTTTTGGGGTGGGTTTTTTTCCCCGCATATGGGTTATTTTTCCCGCAGTGGGTTTTTTCCCGCCAGTTTGGGACAAGTTTTCTCGCTAACGGCACACCCTACAGAGCTGTTCTATAGCTCATAAGAAAGCTTACGACTAGGCCTAGCTACCTGTATAATCAGCATTTCGATATGTCAAACCATTAAAAAGTTCTGGCCAAAAATCTGAAAAGTGGGTTTTTTCCCGCTTGACTATATATATAATATACATATACATTTTACCACTTAAGGGCGTCCTCGAAAAAAAGGGAGGCGATCGACCACTATAAAAATCTGGGGGGGTGTGCACTGATCATAGAATTATATATAATGTATAAGTTCGTACATTTGTTAAAAGTTGAGGAAAAAAACGGGGGGGGGCACCAGGAACCTGGTGTTTTGTCCTACGGCGGGGTGTGGGGGCGCCCCCCTTCGTAAGCTTAGAAGTTCATTCATCAGCCACAGGCGGTCGACAACTGTATATAAAACTCGGGGGGGGGATACTAGGCAATCACAGTCGAACAACCACTAAATAGAGGAGGGTCATAGGTGTATATATATACCACCTGTTTGGGTTGGGGGGGGGAAATAGAAGGTCCAAATTTGGCGAATTTGGCAAATTTCAGAAATTTTTCGCTTATTTTCATCAATTTTTCGAAAAATTTCGAATTTTCGGCTAAAAATTAAAAATATATAT
Source organism: Trissonchulus latispiculum (assembly GCA_030248195.1). NCBI lineage: Eukaryota > Metazoa > Nematoda > Enoplea > Enoplida > Ironidae > Trissonchulus > Trissonchulus latispiculum. The sequence continues at coordinate 4,363 of JASAND010030213.1, read as the reverse complement.
AGGTAGGTGTTCGAAAATTTTTAGGGGGGAGGGGTAGCAAAAAATTTTTAGGGGGGGTTGTTGGCGACTCCTGCATTTGGGGGGAGGGTTCCCCCCATCCCCCCTCACAGACCTATGGGGGGGGGGGTTGCTACATAGGCACTATGAATTTCGGCGGGGTGTACTAGGCGGTCACAGCTGTAAAATCCTGTAAAAAAACTCGGGGAGGGGGGCGTAATGGGGTAATAGGCAGCCACACACAGGCGGTCGACACGACAACTGTAAAATTGGGGGGGATACTAGGCAAAACACAGACGAACAACCACTATAGCAAGCTTAACAAAAAAAATCACCCGAAATTTTAACAAAAAAAATCACCCCACCCTGAGTCACAGGAAAGTCGCAGAGACCCAATTTTTTGCATGGTGATAGCCACACATCTCGACATTACAGCCTGTGAGTTTGAGCCCCTAGGCCCTCTCCATGCGTTCTGGGCAGACCTTTAAGTGAGGGTACCCAAAAGTGACCTCAAAAACGTTCATGACCGAAGTTCGAATTTCGGCTGCTATTTGCTAAAGGAAAACTCTAGGCAACCCATATTGTGCATGTGACATGTCCTGACTGTGGGCTATCGATACATATATAGAAATTCCCAGTCGGACCTCTGAGCCGTCCTGGGGTGGGTGATTTTTTTTGTTAAAATTTTAACAAATAAAAAAATCATTTTTATGTTTTGTTACTGAAGTCAGAACAGCAGCTAGAGCAAACCTAACGTCAAAATCGAGCTCAGCGACCTCGAAAACCCTTATATACGTTGTTTTTGAGGTTACCTGACACTTCTGGGAGTCCAACCTGGTAACCAGCCAGGCCTGGACCGTCCGACGGTAAACGTGATCCCAGAAGTCAGTATTAGCCCATAGTTACCTAAAAACTAATGCCAGATTTGAATTCAGCGCCCTCGAAAACCCCCTAGGACATGTTTATAGCCACTTCGGACTGTCCAGTTGGTACCTGGAGGGTCCGGACGGGTCCGGCAGGGGTCACGTGACCGTGGGTCATACCCCAGCAACATACGAAATTCTGAGTTTCTCTGCCAAAATGCCTGGAAATAGGTTATAATCACTCACAAACACGAAAAAACAACGTTTTAGCCTTTAAAACGGCACTTTAGAGCCACCAGACTTCATACTGGACGCTGTCGGGGGCCATCAGTGACCACTAAGACTTCGGCGGGGTCAGTTGCCTTAGTTGGAGCACTAGGTTCTGGCTTATTTTTACTGGGGGGGGGGGGGTGGGTGGGGCCGCCCATCATTCGGCGACCTCCCCCCCCCATTCGAGGAGCCCCCCCCCATGAAATACCCCCCCATAAATTCCGACCTCCCCCACATAACCCCAAAAATTGCCAAATTTTACCGCTTTTACCCTAAATTTTCAAAAGTTTTCCGGCTTTGCCGGATTTTTAACGAAATTTTCACTATTTTAGCCTAAAAACCACTTAAAATTAGTCATTTTTTAGCGATTTTTACACATTTTTACACGAAAAACCCGCAAAAATTCGAAAATTTTTTCCAAAATATGCCCCCCCCCATTTTGGGTCAGCCCCCCCCATCGATGGGGGGGGGCCCATGAAGCCCCCCCCATAAATTTTTGCCTAAAAATAAGCCAGAGGTTAGCGGTTTGGGGTTCTAAATACGGTATTTAGTGCGCTCTATCCAAAACTGATGAGAAAAAGTTGCTAGCTGCTCTCTGGGATCCGAACCGCCACTGATTTTTTTTGTTAACGAGTGATTTTTTATTTGTTAAACCTTTAACAAAAAAATCACACATTTTTGTCCACTGCTACTTACTGGTAGGCCGTAGAGCAACGAAACCGGGGTGGTTTTAAAGCTTAGCCCAAGACCTATCCATGGGTCCTCAAAGTAATCGATTTGGTTTAGTTTTGCGAAAGTTCCAGCCAAAAAACCGAATTTTGATTTTTTTGTTAAGCTTGCTATAAATAGGGGGGGTTGCTAGGCTATAAATTTCGGGGGGGGTGTACTTATAGTTTCCGTTGGGGGGGGGGGCCAAAAATTTATAACAACTTTACCCCCCCCCCCGATTTTTTGACTACCCCTCCCCCCATAGGTGTGGCTGGCGAAAAAAGTGGGGGTGGGGGTTCAGAAAAAAGTAGGGAGGGGGTTTGGCGAAAAAAAGGGGGAGGGGGGGGGTCGCGAAAAGTGCAGTTGGGGGGAGGGGTAAGAATAATTTTCTTGGGGGGGTCGGGGGGAAATTTCGAAAAAAAAGTCGGTTTTTCGTTAGAAAATGAAAAAATTTCTCAATTTACAGCTATTTTTAACGATTTTTAGCTTAATTAAGCGAATTCTAGCAATTTTTCGCTAATTTTTGGAATTTTTTGGAAAAATTTCGAATTTTTAGCTAAAAATTTTCAAAAGTTTAGGTAGGGGTTTGAAAATTTTTAGGGGGGAGGGGTCTGAAAAAATCGATTTGGGGGAGGGTACGAAAAATTTTTTAGGGGGGGATTGGCGACCCCTCCATTTGGGGGGAGGGATCCCCCCACCCCCCGCCCCCCCACAAACACACCTATGCCTCCCCCAACTTTTGGCTACCCCCCCCCCGAGCCCCACCCCAACGATTTTTGGACCCAAAAATCAATAAATAACGCTAAATTTGGCCGAAAAATGGTCATTTTTTGAAAAATTTTGACTACTTAAAATCGCTTTAAAAGGGCGCGAAAACGCCTAAAACGCTAAAAACAGGCCTTACTCTGAAGGAAAAAGGGCTAAATTACTGAAAATTTTGCATTTTTCGGCCATTTTTTGAAATTTCTGAGGTCCGAATTTAGGGGCGGGTTGGGGGGGTACCCCCCATCACATTTCGGAGGTCGGCCAAGATTTACCCCCCTCCAGTCCAGACCCAAAGTTCCAGGGAAACTATGGGTGTACCACTCAGGCGGTCACAGCTGTAAAATCCTATAAAATTCGGGGGGGGGGGGTTCTAGGCAGTCACAGGCGGTCGACAACTGTAAAATTGGGGGGGAATACTGGGCAATCACAGACGAACAACCACTATCAGACACGAGACACCTGTTAAAAATAACGCCTCCGGTCATAGGTGTACCTGGGGGGGGGGGGTGGGGGGGACCCCTCCCCCCAAATGGAAAAGTGCCGACCCCACCCTCGAAATTTTGGAGGCAGACCCCACCCCCAAATGGCCAATTACCAGACCCCACCCACCCAAAATTCGCAGACATAGGTGTACCTGGGGGGGGGGGGGGAACCAACGTTTTCTCAAGGTACACCTATGTTCGCAGACCCCACCCTCAAAATTTTGAAAATTTTGCCTCAAAATTAGTAAAAATTCGAAATTTTTTGGAAAAATTTGAAATTTTTGCAAAAAATCCAAGTTTTTTCGAATAAATGAGCAAAAATGAAGAAATATTGTTGATTTTTAGTTGGAAATAACGCTTTTTTAGCAAGTTTGCAAATTTTTTCTAAATTTTTGACAAAAAATTTTTACCCCCCCCCCAAATTCGATTTTTCCGGACCCCACCCCACCTCAAAGCGGCTGACCCCACCCACCCTAATTTCGGCTACCCCCTCCCCCAACGTTTTTTCAAGGTACACCTATGCCTCCGGTCCGGCTCCGCCTCCATCATAGGTGTAGGTGTAACGGAGATTTGCGGTGGGGGTGGCTCCCCCCCCCCAACATTTTCTGGGGGCCCCCCCCCGGCGCCCCCCCCCCCCCCCCACCCACCCCAGGACCCCCCCCCCATAGTTTCACCGGAAATTTTGGTTGGGGGGGGTAAACTTCGGAAATTTGGTGGTCGACCCCCGAAATGTGATGGGAGTACCCCCCCGAACCCCCCCAAAACTCGGACCTCAGAAAATTCAAAAAATGGCCTAAAAACACAAAATTTTTTGTATTTTAACGCTTTTTTTGTCGAAACAAGGCTTGTTTTTATCGTTTTAGGCGTTTTTACACCGTTTTAAACCAATTTTAAGCCAAAATTTGAGAAAAATTTTTCAAAAAACAACTATTTTTTAGCAAAATTTAGCTAACTTTTTGACCCCAAAAAGTGCTGGGGGGGGTTCGGGGGGGGGGTAACCAAAAGTGGGGGGAGGGATAGTCCAAAAATCTGGGAGGGGGTAAAGTTGGTCGAAAATTTTGGGGGGGCAGTAAAAACCCCCCCAACCCCCCCCCCCCTGGTGAAACTATGCCCCCCCCCAACCCTCCCCCAAAAAATTTTTTCATTTTTTATGCCAAAAATCGCATTTTCAGCCGTTTCTAATGATAAAAAACATCTAACCATAAAGCAATTTTAACATTAAACTCAAAAACTTGATTGCCAACATGTTTCCAAGTCCAAAATAAGGACAATATTGAG
>JASAND010030212.1:0-102815 GCA_030248195.1 Trissonchulus latispiculum | reverse complement strand
GGTTGTCTTAACTTTTATGTACTTTTAACTATTAAATTAGATGGCCGGCGTAAACTGAACCTACTTCTTTCGTCTCTAGCCTTCAATCAAGGTACAGCTATGTCTCTCGCTCGTACACAATCACACGCCGTTCAATCACCCGGAGATTTCCTCCGCTTCGCTGACCCTCTCGTACCCTCGCTTCGCTGTGACAGGGAAAACCTCCGCTTCGCAATCCACTAAGCAATACCTCCGTCGCACAGAAAATACCGCCGAATAAATGCACTAAGTTGGTAGGCTTCAACAAACGGTCAACACAACGCCCGACTAATACTAACTCAGCTCTCTGTGAAAGCAACGAAAGCCTAGACCCAACCGCTCTCAAACACCAACTTTAATAAGACTGACTTCAAAAATTGAATTCACTGCAATAGCAGCACAGACAGACAAAAAATGCTTTGACTAACGCACACAAATTACAACAAAATAAGCGATCACCTACGCACATACAACTCCCAAGGAGGGTCCACATTACTTTAAGCTACATATAAGCACTAGGCAATGCATGTATATGATGTTACATATGTTGTATATATATATATATAAGCAGAACAGTTATATTTTGCTGGACAGTAAGCTATGAGAAACTGAGATGCAAACTGTTAGAATTTAAAGACCGTTTATAGAAAGTAACTGTTAAGTTAAGTATAGAAATGTTAGCTACAGTTACCCTACGTGAAAATATGAAGTTAGTTTTGATGAAACTGAAAGATGAAAAGGTTAGACGATTAGACAGGACCTTAGATTGTTTAGGCTAATAAGAGAGACTACGAAAGAAGTTAAGAAACTTGTAAAAGGTTATTAAAGTTGGGAGACAAAACACTTACAGGAATACACTAGCTACGCTACACATCGAACCTTAGTACGTGACCAGCAAGTTTGTGAAAAAATTATTCTAAAAAGTTGGAAAAATAAAGAAATCGTTTCAGTAGGCGAAGTGTTTTTCAGAAATTTGAATTTGTCCAATCCTAGTTTTGACATTTAATGAATTAATCTTTTTAAACATTTCCATTATGAATTCTCTTCCAATAATGCAATTTACAAAATTTTCTCAACTTCTGGGGGACTCCGCCCCCCAGACCCCCCGCGTGGCTTCTTCCGAAATGTTACACAAGTGCAGTTGGCATAACTTTGGCTTGAATGATCCGAAAATAACATTGTGGCAAGAAAAAAGTCTAAATGTATTTTATTTTATATTACAATTGAAAAACGACACTTTTAAATTTTACACAGCTTCAAACAAAAATACACAGTGAAATTTAAATTTACACAAGATTTACACAGGTCCGATTTTGAAAAAACTCTGATATATATATATATATACTAATGTTTATGTAACTCATACAGTCATACGCAGTGACACACCCAGCGCCTTTTGCAGGGGAGGGGGTAGTAGGCGTAGTATTATTGCCTCAAAAAATTTCGGGGATGTCAGTCAAAACATGCTAAAGAGTCTGAAGGCAATAAAAACAACAAGTTTCATTGCCTATTTTTGTATTTTTGCTCACCCACCCATGCTTAAATTTGCCTACAAAGTCCTAAGTTTGTCCACTATGATTTTGACCCCAGTCGTTAATGGGGGAGGGCACCCTCGCCGCTAGAATAGTCCCAGAGGTATATACCTTTAGTTATCTTTCATGTAAGATGTTGCTTGTTTATGTATTTATTTGCTTTAAGGTGGTGATTCTCTTTGGTCCCATAAGGGCCGCGCAGCGCCTTTTACACCCATATTATAGGGGGAGCGCTATCGCGCCCCCCCTATAATAATAAAAAAAGGTAAAGGTAACCCCCGGAGAATTCTCCTACCCATGTCAGGGTCTAGGGTGCCGGTGCTCATCCCCGGAAACACAGCCCTTGAGCCAGGAGTGTCACCTCGAATGATGACTACAACCGTGGAGGAGGGGCCAGCTCCTCAAGGCGCAGACGCCCTACACGGTCTCCTGTTACCTTCCCACGACATAAGTGGTACCCATTTACCGACCAACTAAGGATGGATAGCTGGGTTGGCTAGAGCCCACGGCGAACCGATATGTGCTTAGTCCCTTGCTCAAGGGGATTTGTGAAAGCCTTGTGGCAGCGGAGATTCGAACCTCGGACTGTCGGATCCAAAGTCGAACGCCTTAACCACTCGGCCGGCACGGCACAAACCCTATAATAATGTGTAATGTTTGAACTGTTATAGGTTATACAACGTTATTTCTGTTGTTTAGGTTCGGAGGAGTGTGCAGAATTCAAAAAGCTCTATTCTAAGGTCGCCGACGTCTATGGCTGTCTGGGCGTGTTGCAGCTTTATTCTCGTAAGTAATGAGATGTACCATCAAGATACACTCATCCAGTGATGTGTTTGCTCATTGTCATTTTAGCGCCACTCATTCATTCCTTCATTGAATGTTTTCCCAGGTTTGTGCAGTATTGACGCAGTTTACATTTGGCAGCTTTCAGTCTGTGTCACAAATTTCATTGTTTGTCGTATATATCTGGATTTACTTTAGTGGGGGGGTGGGGGTGGGCGCGGTGCCCCCCCCCCCCCCGGGTTCCCCCACCCGACCTCTTCCCTCCACTCGGCCCCACCCCCACTTTTTGGGCTCCCCCACTCACTATAAGGTGCCCAAAAAATGTCAAATTTTAAGGATTTTTGGTCCAAATTATCAAAAATTTTTCGGTTTCGCCGGAATGTTTTGGTCAAAGATTGTCTATTTTGGTACTCCTCAAACTCAATTTTTGTACGCGTTTAGCATAGTTATAGCAGTATATTTAGAAAATATATAAGCTAGTTTTTCTGTATTTTTGGCATTTTTGACTATTTTATCCCCCCCACTTTATTTTGCCTAAAATAAACCCAGTATATTATTTTTGATATTGTGATTTTCATTAATTGTGTATTTAATACCTATGTAGTTGTGTCTTTATAGATGATCACGAAGTTCACTATCTTGCCCTGGTAACGGCCTGCCTATCTGTAGGTCGGCTGTCTGAGTGTGATATGTTTCGAATCACCGGAGTCCAGTTTCTGCCCATGTGGCGACCCCAGCCACCGTGCTCCACGGATCTGGGCGATGAACGAATAGCTGAGGTCGGTCCATTCCGCGTATACTTAATCCGGGTTTTTGATTTTTGGGATCCAGTTTACAATAATCGCTTATTATGTAGGGGCGCGATAGCGCCCCTACATAATATGGGTATAAAGGCGTCTGCGCGGCCCCCTGGAGACAGTGTTGGCCTGGTGCCAGCTAATTAGAGGTCTGGGAGGGGTAAAAATGTTATCATCGTAAAGTACTCGAGCAGTACTACAAATGGCCTAAAAGTCACTAAAAATGGCGTTTTTCGTCGTTGGGGTGGTACCCATATATAGTAAATCGGGGTCGCTGAAAACAATGAGCATACTGCTGAGGTCGGTGGATGTGACCCCTGACCCACAGCGCCCACCCACAGTGGGTCCGGTGTGGGTCAAAAATGAAAGTCTTCAAAAGTGGTCAAATTTGGTATCAAATGAAAGCCCTTGGCGAGGCGATCAACTTTTGTCATTATGCCACCCACAAAAAGTGGCCCCAGCGGCCTGTGGGTGGGTGGCCCACCCACAGAAGGTCCGGTGTGGGTCAAAAATGAAAGTCTTCAAATTTGGTCAAGTTTGGTATCAAATGAAAGCCCTTGGCGAGGCGATCAACTTTTGTCATTATACCACCTCCAAAAAGTGGCCCCACCGACCTGTGGGTGGGTGCCTCACCCACTGTGGGTCCGGTGTGGGTCAAAAATGAAAGTCTTCAAAAGTGGTCAAGTTTGGTATCAAATGAAAGCCCTTGGCGAGGCGATCAACTTTTGTCATTATGCCACCCACAAAAAGTGGCCCCACCGTCCTGTGGGTGGGTGCCTCACCCACTGTGGGTCCGGTGTGGGTCAAAAATGAAAGTCTTCAAAAGTGGTCAAGTTTGGTATCAAATGAAAGCCCTTGGCGAGGCGATCAAGTTTTGTCATTATACCAGCCACAAACAGTGGCTCCGCCGACCTGCGGGTGGGTGGCCGGCGTGGGTCAAAAATTAAAGTCTTCAAAAGTAGTCATGTTTGGTAAAAAATGAAAGCCCATTTGCTCACATTTACCCTGCCTATTGCATTTTTCAAGCTCCTTATCTGCGTCAGCTCACTGCTGGAAAGGGAACCTTTAAAATGACAGAAGGACAAGTAATAAAAATGCTCCTCCGGAGCATGAAAAAGTAATATGGGTAGTTGTGAGGTTGTAAAATCAAGAGAGGACTAGTCTTAAAAATGCTTAATATGGGGCTAGGTTCAAAAAAAGAAGAGGACTAGGTTGTGGGCGAATTAATATGGGCACAGCTTCGCCGAGCAACCCATATTCGCGGGCTTTCACGCTTCGTCATGGCGATTGCCATATACAAAGCAATTAATGTCAGTCAATAATTATACAATTCCAGCAGTTATATATACGTAAACTATATAGTATATAATTTGGTTGTGCTGGACTACGACAAGCAACTAGAAAGAACCGAAGCTATGATTGTAACGCTAACTGTTGAATAGAAATAGAAGATCGTCGGAGAGTGTCCTGATCCTGAAGTTATTGTTGAAATATATACTTTTCTTATAAATGGTTAAAACGCTCAGTAGATAAATATTAAGAGTTTATCAAAAGAAATGTTTGCTTCCACTAAAACTCGTTTATCATAGCCGTATATTATTTACGTGCCGTAACTTAATCTGAACACTGGTACGTATAAAAACATATAACTTTTTCAGTCCGCGAATATGGGTTGCTCGGCGAAGCTGTGCCCATATTAATTCGCCCACAACCTAGTCCTCTTCTTTTTTGAACCTAGCCCCATATTAAGCATTTTTAAGACTAGTCCTCTCTTGATTTTACAACCTCACAACTACCCATATTACTTTTTCATGCTCCGGAGGAGCATTTTTATTACTTGTATAAACTGCTGTCAAATTCAAGATACGTACATTTTATGTGTATGTGATTACACTGTTTGAGCCGCATGTACAGTATATACATTATTTGCTATATCTTCTGACACTGCCTTTTTCTTGGCTTAAATTTCTGGAGGGGGAAAATCGTTGGCATTGCTGCGATTGGCAAGCCTTTTTCCAAAAGTTGCGAAAAACATTCATTTTTGGAATGACCTAAATTTTTGCTCCCTTTTCAGCTCAGAGTCTGACTTAAAATCCTTGAAGAGATGCCTTCCTTCCTTCGGCGTCTGAAAAATTTTTTGAACTGGTGCATTTAGGCAGGTCCGCAGACAGGATTTTGGAAGCGTGTGTACAACGTAAAATGGAACGTGGTGCCCCCGACACTGCAGAAGTTTTGCATTTTTGCCCAAAAATCGTTCACTGGATGTTTTTTCTTTCAAAAAGTAAAGTATTGCGCCAAAACATTTTAGAAAGCAGTTAGTTGGTTATGCCATAAAAGTATGCTGTATGCTAACACGTCTGTACGTGTGCGTGCGTGTGGTCTGCAGTCTGACAGTTTCTCAGTGAGAACCGGAGTTCGCCAAGGCGCCCCGCTCTCCCCACTTTTATTTAACTGTCTGGTAGACTGGGTAATGCGCACAGCATTGGCGGAGGCGGGCAGGATCTCATCTTTATTCATGGATCTGAAATCGCAGATCTTGACTATGCTGACGATATAGCTGTCCTTGCCGAATCTGAGGACAAGCTTCAACGACTGTTTGACTCTGTCTCTGCTGCAGCCAAACGAGTAGGCCTCATCATAAACATCAGGAAGACGAAAGTCCTCTACAGTCGGTGTCCCCCGCCCACTATCTTGATCAGTGGTGAACAACTAGAGAATGTCAATGCCTTCCGATATCTTGGATCAGAAATTAGCAGCAACGGCTCTATCACTAACGAAATACGGTACAGGATAGCTAGATCTCGTGCTGCATTTACGTACCTGGAGGGAAAGCTATGGCGAAATCATGACATATCACTCACGGTCAAAATGAAAGTTTTTGATGCTGCCATAATGTCGGTACTGCTTTACGGCTGCGAAACTTGGCCTTTAAAGCAGGCGGACATGTCCCTCCTCTCTGGCTTTGAAATGCGCTCTCTTCGTAGGATCTTAAGGATTGACTATACTGCCCACATCTCGAATGCCGCCATCCGGGAACGTCTGCATCGACCTTCTATGGAGACTGTCTTAAGGAGAAGGCGTTTAAAATACCTGGGACACGTGTTGCGCATGCCGCCCTCTCGCTTTCCATATATCACCATCTCCTTCGCCCCACCACCTGAATGGCGAAGACCCAGGGGTGGTGTCAGACAAACATGGCTACGAGTGGTGCAGAAGGACCTTCAGCGGCTGTCTGGAACCTACGGGCGGCACTGGCACGATGACTGGATTGGTATCTGCCAAACTCTGGCAAGTGATCGAGATCAGTGGCGTATGATTGTAAATGGATCAATGGGTGCCTGATTGGATACCAGCAATACATCGGACACGATGTGGCTGAATAAGCAAAGTAAGCCATAAAAGTTGCAAAAATATTCCCTTTTGTCATCCCGAAAGGGAGTCCAGAGATATCCAGTGACCCCCGTGCGGTCCCTTGATGCTTAGGGTGTTTTTGCCAGGAAGCAGACTGACGTGAAATAAAAAACAACCCTTCTGTTGTTTTGGGAACTTGTTTTGCCCTTACCTTAAAGACTGTGTCGTGGCCTATAAATATACGTACGCATATATTGCCTATGTCATTTTTGTCGCCAAGGTTTGTCCGATTCCCGATAACTTAGTCGGATCTATACATATATATAGATTATTTCAGGTGCAAAAATTGATCTCCAGTGGTACCTTCTACTTTTCGTGGTCATCTCGTGAGGAAGCCTTTATTGATCTCAGTCTTTGTGCTCAGAAACGAATGCGCGGTGCCAGAAACGATACTAGATTTTTTTGGTAAAAAATATGGTATCATGCGTAGTCAGGGGGGGCAATTTAACATTAAAGATCTAAAAATCGTCCCGGACAAAGTGTCCAAGGATTCAGGGCCGCGTTGCATAAGATTCTCCTTAACAACCCTCCCAACAGGGTCCTTAGAAGGATGTCTAGGAGTTGTCCAAGATAGAGTTAACGACCTAATTTTGTGGCATAAGATTTCTCCTAACTTTATGTGGCACTGCCCCTAACTTAGGAGAAAAATTCTCCTAGCTTAGGAGAATCTTTTGACACTCATTTCCCAGCAGTGACCAACCTAACCACCTAAGCTGAACTTAGGAGCGCTCCTAGGAGCTTAGGCTTTTTCTGAAAATAACATGACTGAAAACGAAAATTTTCGTCATTTTTTTGTCATTTTTTAGGAATCGCAATCTCCACCTGCATTTGCGCCGATTCGGCATCGATACGGATCGTTGGCTGCTGCGAATTATGTGCGGCGGTCTGGAAATTAAGACCGTCTATGTGGGACATAGGACGGCCAAAGCCGCGGTTATTTCGCGGCTGAGCTGCGAACGGGCCGGCACTCGGTTCAATGTTCGCGGCACTAATGACTATGGACATGTGGCTAATTTTGTGGAAACTGAAATGGTTAGTTTACGTGGAGTTTTGTACATATTACAGCCATCGGGTGAGATGTTTTCATACCTGAGATTCTTAACGCCTTAGAGCCATTCTTAGCAGCAAAATAAATAGGAAAGATACACGATGCACGTGTTTGTTATTGAATGAGAAACAATATTGTTGGAAATGTGCTGGTAGAGTTTTTAAATTGCTATGTTTAAGCTGGTACTATGTTCTTTGTCTAATGCTTTTTGTCAGTTTGCTTGTAGCTAATTAGTTACTCAATTTGCTAAGTTTTGTTGCTATTTTTATCTTAATTTTCATTAATCTTTTTCTAGGCAGTTTTCATTGAAGACTCCGTCGTGTCCTTTGTGCAGACTCGTGGCTCTGTCCCTCTATTCTGGGAACAGCCGGGGGTTCAGGTTGGCTCCCATAAGGTCAAAATGTCACGTGGATTTGAGGCCTCGGCACCTGCCTATGATCGGTACGCAAGTGGAAGAAGGGGGAGGGGCGTTTGAAATTAATTAATTAAATTATTGAGGGATAAGGGGAAGTTGCTCTTGAAGGTTTAACCTTTGTATAGATTTGTATTGAACTTGCAAAAAAGACAGGGCAAAAAAGTTGCTTTAGTTTTTTCATTATTTTTTATTTAAACCCGAGCAAATCACGCCGTGTTCGTATACGTATATTATTCTTTATTACAAAGACGTGATTAAGCCCCGCGGCCGCCCAACCCCGGTGCCGCGTCCACATACAACAGGTATTACATCTGTCACACCGATGCTTTAGCGTACAAGCGGCTACGCTGTGACAGGATTAGTAGGCATTTAATACCATATGACGCAAGAATCTGGTCGGCACAGGGTTAAATCAAAACAGTCTATTTTATCTACTAGTCTATTTTTCCAACAATTTGTAAGACATTTGCTTGCTAGTCTGTCACAACGCCAGCGTTTGTGCATTATTTCGTATATTCTATACTTATTCTGGCTTTTTCCTAGGCAAAAATTTCTGGGGGGGGAAGTCTGGGGGGGGGAAGAAAAATTTTCAAAAAATGCCTAAAAATAGCTATTTTTTGCTGCTAAGCCAAAAATTAACTGTTTTTAACTTAAATTTAAGCTTAAAATAGCTAAAAAACGCTTAAAAATGGGTAAAAACCCGGCGAAGCCGGAAAAATTTTTCAAAATTTACCCTCAAAACCCTATTTTTCCGGGCATTTTGGAGTTCTGTGGGGGGGAAGGCCCGAATCCTGGGGGGGGGCGACCCAAGTCTGGGGGGGGACGAAATTCTGGGGCCCCCCCCTGTAGGAAAAAGCCAGTTATTAGTTTAATAATTATTGATGTCGTGCCAACCATCATCGTGACATAAAATTGTTTGCACTTTGTTAATGTATATAGATATTAATTTGGCAGTCAAATTTTGATTTTTTCCGTTTTCATTTTCTATTATCTTTTTATTTTATTCCTGTTTAGTCATCTGAAGCATTTGAAGCAAGAGTATGGTCACCAAGTTATCATCAATCTCCTTGGCATTAAGGAAGGGGAAGGAATGCTGAGTAAAGCCTTTAAGGTACTGCACAATTTTTTCAGTATATACAACATCAAAAGGGGGAATTTTCGGACATTTATTTTATGTCTGAATATCCATCCACCCATTTCTGTTAACGGATATCCGACGCTCACCATTAGCTAAGCTTCAAGTTTTTCTGCACATTTTCGTAAAAATAGATATTTCACTGATTATACTTCTTCGGTTAAGTTTATAGTCATAATCCTCCCGCAAAATTTCTGTTCAGGATCTGGTTTCAAGGTCTACCTTTGGGATAAGTGCTACGGTAGGATCCGGCCCTATGTTATTGTATATGATTACAATTTTGTCTGTTGTGTATGAATCAAGGCAGGGCTACTTTAATTACTTTATATCACCTATGTTGATGGTTTATTTCTTCATTGACTTTGAATTTTTTATTTCATTTAAATTTTTTTTTGATTTTTTTTCAGGCACACCATGACAACTCTAGTCACTGTGACGACGTCCCGTTCATCTGTTTTGACTATCATTCTTTGGTTCGAAATCAGGGCAACAAAATGACCCTTCTGAATCCACTGTGGACAAAAATTCGCTCTAAAGTGGAAGAGTTTGGATTTTTTCATGGTTCTGGAACGACTGTTTTGCGGTTAGTTTCATTCGGTTTTTCTAAACAATGAGGGAGGAATTTAGAAAAATTTCTGAATGCTCTTTTTCAGAAAAATTGTGTAGGAGTTAGTGGCAGGTCCAGAAATCGGAAATTGATTTCATAAAATACGTACTTTAGTGGATTTAATTATTTTGTCCAATTATTCTGTCTGCTCAGAATTTAATTAATTTTCAATTTTTTATTTCCTGAAAGTGTCTCTTCAAAGATTTTGTTTTTGTGATATTGTATTTTTATTTTTCAGGGAGCAGTCGGGTGCTATTCGTACAAACTGTTTGGACTGCCTGGATAGAACGAATACTGTGCAAACTTTCATCGCTTTTCAGGTAACCGCATGCCTAAAACCTTTGAGTTCTTTTGCTGCTTTTTGGCCATGTTTTGCTTTTTTGTCTTGTTTTTTGTTGTATGATTCGATGAATTAGATTTTGACTTTTGACATTTCCCAAGAAGAGTGATATTGGTTTTAGGTGAAACTACCCTTAAATACGTATACTTTAATTTGAAAACTTCTGATAACTTAAAATTTTTTGTTTCATAGAGAAATAATGAAAAACGGCCAGCCTGCATTCACTATCAGAGTCAAAGCCTTAGTCCGAAACAGGAGAGAGAAAACCCACTGTGTCTTTCACGTGTCTGCCTGTCTACTCGTGTTTCTTTAATTTTCTGATGAAGGTAAATGCTTTTGTTTCAGATGTTTGGTCCGATGATTGCAGCCCTGGACTTGTCCAGTAAATCCAATCTGGAGTCAAAGTTTTTGGAGGTCTTTCGTCAGCTCTGGCAGACCAACGGGGATCATGTCAGTAAAATTTATGCCGGCACAGGGGCCTTGGAATTTAGGTCTAAGGTATGAGTATTGGGTTTTGTAAAATTACGCTTTGTGAATATTGAGAATTGTTGGGGGCTGTAGGAAGTTTTTGGAAAATTTTGTGCTTCGCGCTCGACATACGGTAATTATCACCGGGCCTGCCTGCATGCGGATCTCCCCTGATTTCGTTCAGAGGAATAAGCAAAGATTGGTAATATTTTTTACAAATTTGAGCTCAACGTTTTTGCTATGTACAAATTTTAGCTCACAATAATTGTGTTTTTTAACGATTTTTAATAGACAGGTTTTGGTAAGTCCTATTTTGAAATAGTTTGCTGAAATTTAGATTTTGTGATCTAGGGGAGGGCTGATCACCTAATTGTGGGGAGCATATTGGGTAGGGGTGGGGGGCTTTTCAGGAGAGGTTACTACACGATAAGGGGGAATTCCCTCACCGTGCCGTCAGTAAACGGAAAGCCAATAATATCTGAATTCATTCTCTCAATATTGCAGAAGCTTTTTGATAGAGAAATAATGAAAAACGCCTGCCTGCAATCACTAAGGTAAAGCCTTAGTCCGAAACAGGAGAGAGCCAATGGGCGCGAACTTGATGTAAAAGCTTTTTGAATTACAGACTACGTCTTTTTAGTTTTTTGTACTTTTCCAAGAAAATTTGATATTTTGTTTCTGAACTTTGAAATTTTTCATTTTTTTATTTTTTTGTTTCAGATTAAGGATGGTGCTCGCTCAGTTTCGCGCACCATTCAGAACAACCTCATGGATGGCTCGAAACAGGAAGCCATTGATTGCTTTCTGCTCGGCTCGGGACTCAACACTGAACTCTATGATCGGGCCTGTTCCCTATTGCCTACCACACTGCTACATGGTAAGGTGCCGATTTTTTTGAAAGGAGGTGGGGGGGTGGGGGTGGGTTTTTGCTTTTCGGCAAGCTCCATCTATTTTGGCGGACGTCCAAATGTGTCGAAAGTCACAGTTTTTGCGAAATTTGTCTCAGAAACTTTCAACACTAATTTTTTTGGAAATACAAGGTTTAGTTTATTAGTTTTCCAAATAACTTTCAGCAGATGGAAAACATAAAATTGATTGAGTGAGACAGTTTTTTCTGAATTGCTGATAATTATAATGCAAATTTTGATTTTGTTTTTAGTTTTGAGTTCTTAGCAGGGATGGTGGAGAATCAGAAGATTTTTTAGAAATAAAAGTTGGGGTTGAGCCGAACTGAAGCTGAAATTTTTCCATCAATGGTGGGGCTTGTGAGGAGGGTCTTGTCTCAAAAAATGTCATGTCTCCTTTTTGACTGATATACAAGATTATGATAACATGTGCATACATAGCTATATTTCAGGCAAATCTGCACTAATAGGTAAATCTATTGTATGTCGTGTACGTGGTAATTGTGCTGTGCTGTACTATGTTGGTCTCTTGGTGTGTTTGTTTCTTATGCTCCAATAAGTTTTTTCGTTTTTGTATAACTTTTTAATTTCTTTTGTCAGTATAAATTTTGTGGTTTCCCTTTTTGTTTTCAAGTTAATCTTTTGTACTGACACCAACTTAAGGGGGGGGGGTCCATTTTTGGCCGATTTTTTCACCATCTCCGATTTTGCTCGTTTTCACATATTTTGTTCTCCGATTGGTATATTTTAACGAGTTTTTGAAATTAAAGTCGGATTTTTTACGGTTAATGAGTAATTTCACTTCAAAGTTGAGATCTCATGTGTTAAACATAGGAAACTGGAAAAGTTTCAATTTTTTGACTAGTGTCTAAAAATCTCGAAACTGGGCAAAGATTATCAGCATAATTTGGTATCGTTAGAAACGTCTATTTATACACTTTGATTTGTTGGAATTAGATTTTTGATTTAGGTTTTTGAATTATTTTAAATGATTTTTGAAACCTGCTGACTGCGAAAATTGACTTTTTCGTTAATGGAAACTGGGGGGTTGTAACTTTGAGCAAGCATTACAAAAATTCAAAGGCCTAAATCAAAAATCTAATTCCAACAAATCAAAGTATATAAATAGACGTTTCGAACGATACCAAATGATGCCTATAATCTTTGCCCAGTTTCGAGATTTTTTGACACTAAAAATTTGGTTTTTTACCAAAATTTTGAATTTTTTCGATTTTTTGCCTATTACGTGAGACCATTGCAATCAGCAGGTACCAAATGACAAAATATCTCGTTTCACGTTATTTCTGGTGGCTGCAGTTCAGTGTTGACTACAATTATTCCAGCTAAGTAGCCCAACGTGGTCGCTGCATCCCAATCTGTCGGACTGGCACCCATATAGCAAAAATATCGATTTTTTTCAAATTTCTCAAAACATGACAAATTTGACATCAATCGAAAGCTCTTAATGTGGGGAACATTTTTCTTCTTGGGCTATGGTCCGCAAATGCACCAAATTGAAGTTAATGGCTATTAAAAGGTTTTGTGATCTAACCTCGACATTGGCTTTGCTGCTCCCTGAAAGTCGTTAAAAAGGCATGAAATCACATTTAGCCTGCCAACACCGGGGCAAAGTTAATTCTTTAGATCAATTTTCAAATGTACACCCCATTGAGGCTCCAAAATCGAAGACTGTTTAAGGAAAATTGCTTTAGTCTCAAGCGGTACCCTCGTTTCGCCCATTATTACAATTGCAAGCAGTTGATAGCTCGTAACTCGCGGAGACATGGATGAAACAACTCAATATTTAAACTTGGTACGCACAACATGTGTGGCTACATTATGTGTAAAAATGAGCGAAATCCGTGACTACAAATTTTTTCATGGTGGACCCCCCCTTAAGCTTTTCGTTTTCTGGCTAGACTTTTTCGGTAGGCTTGCATTTTCGCACGAATGTACGTGAAATGTACATGTAAATGTGTATAATAAGGTTTGTATTAACAGTGCTGGAGGTTTTTGTCTAATAATTTGCATAGTTCAGATTTTATAACCTTTTGTTGAAATTGAATTGATGTGCATTCTAAATATGCTAATCTTGGTAACTACCTTAAACTGTGCTTTATTGAGGTTATAGTTACCTGTTATATGTACCCGTTTGTTTATGGTACCACCTTGAGACATTGTTAGTGTATCATAAAGTAGATACCAAGGTTTCGCTGAACTCTCCGTATTTTTTCTCCTAGTTCTATTTAGATAACTGAAATCGCGAAAAGGTGACCGTGTAGCCGAATGGTTAAGGCTCCGGACTTCGGATCGAAAGGTCCGAGGTTCGATTCCCGCCTTAGCCATAATGACGTTACATTGTTTCCTTGAGCAAGAAACTTAGGTCACTGCTCCGCCGGTCGGATGAGGCGTTAAATTGGTGGGCCCGTGTGCTGCCTTGCTGGGGGTAGCAGGGCGCCTACTATTCCTATTTTTCCTATTTTTTCCTATATTTTTCAAATATTCCTATTTTTTCCTATTTTTGCCTAAAATTCCTATATTTTCCTATTTTTTCATGAATTTTGAGAAGATTTATATCCTATTTTAACTGTGGCAGCGAAATAAATACGGTAGAATTCTCTGTTTTGTCTGCCAACGGACAATTCTCAAAAATTTTCCGGCTCCGCCGGAATATTAGATACCGTTTTCTCTTTATTTCTGTTACGTCGATTTAATTCTCTCCTTTAAACCAGTCAATGCTTGGCGGAATTGTTTTGTTGAAGCTGTGTGTCGCTCATTCATAAGTGATACGTTATCACTACACTTTAGCATTATGTTCCTGGGGATTTTAGAACTTGGTATCTTTTGGGCAGTGATTTTTGAAACGCTGTAATTCTCACAATTTTTGGAGTTGGAAAGTGCATATGCATTATATATATGCATCATCTGAAAGCATGTAATCAGTATATTCCCAGAGATGAAACCGGGTCACCGGGTCAGTTCGGCTCACTATTTGGACCGGGTCACCGGGCCAGGAGATCTGACCCGGTCCTGACCCGGTATTCTGGGTTAGAGGATTGATTTTGCTCAATAATTACTCAAAAACTAGTAATGGAAAAAGTATATACTGAACTCAACCGTCCATATTTGGTAAATGCTTGTAGCTGTAGAGTGTCCTCATAATATCTGTACTTCCTGTTAAGCTTGGATCTAGTTTTGAAGCTAATGGTTGCGTTGAACCTTAATTACAAAACTGAAAATTAGGCACTAATATTACTCTTAAGGAAAGCAAAACCTTTGCCTAACTTCATATTTTAAACGCCAAAAATTTCCAAAATGATTAAAGAACACTCACAGCATCCCAATATAAGTATTTTTAATATTTCCAAGCTTAAACCTGAATTTTCGAAAATACCGGGTCAGGGGTCGACCGGGTCACCGGGTCAGTAAACAGTGACCTTCCAGTGACAGTGGCCCCTTCCAATAAATTCTTTGAAAAGTGTTAATTTACACCAGAACAAATACTTCATACACCAGATTAATCTTTGTAAAGGTTTAAACTTTGTCAACATTTTGCTAGAGGTTTTCAATTGGTTTTCGTGTAGTTTTGAATATTCTTCCACTAAAAGTTAAGTTTCTTTAAGCAAACCTTAACGGGATTCTTTTTGAATGTTTTGAGCTACAGATGCCCATTCGATAAATTTTGCGCCTTCGGAGCACCGATGCTTTCCTTCGTTGTGCCAAGAAATGGTCAAAAAGAGCCAGCTTTTAATTTCATTGTATTTGTAGCCGTTTCAATTGCATAAAAGAATTTAAAGTAATAAGCTAGATTTTATACAGTTGCACTTGCAAGCAACACGTTTATGATTATGAATGCAGATCGTTGCGTTGTAAATTGCTCAATTTTTACTTTATCGACCTGATATGGAATGGATAATGGCAATGGGTGAGAAATTATTAAAATAATTCAATTTTTGAAATCAGCGACCTCGATTTACCCTGGGGGCGACTTCTCAGCCAAATTGGAGACAATGTTTTTTCGAACTATAAGGGGGGGGGCAAGGTGAAAATAATAAATAAAATAAATAAGCAAAGCGCCAAAATTTTTTCTACCAGTTTCTAACCTAACATTTTCGTTTTCCTATGTTTAACACATGTCATAGTCACCTTTCAAGGGCTCTACAGAACGAGAGGAGCATATTAAGCAGAACGCTTATATATGTTTAGTTTTAAGTACGTATGTACCCATGTGAACTACAAAATTTATAAAAATGAGCAAAATCGGAGATTCGGCAAAAAGCGGCCCCCGCTAACAGGGTATTTTTTGGGGTTTCGTTTCGGGGGGGAAGATTTTCTGCAAAATTGGTATTTTTTGGCGTATTCACACGTACAAAGGCAAAAAGTTCTCAAAAATGCCTGGATTTAAGCTAAAAATTGCCATTTTTACGAAAAAATCTCCTGCGAAATCGGAAAATGTTTGAAGTTTTGCCTAATTTTGGCAAAATTTGGGCCTCCAAAAAATCCCTGAAGCAAAAATCCCGGGAGGGGGCGATTTCTGGGGAGGAAGATCAATTTCGCCCCCCTCCCGGTAAAAAATACACTGGCTAAACACTCACCTTTTATATCAACGTTTGCCCGGAATATCACTCAGAAGTTCAAGTTTTCAAACCGGAGATTTTACTTGATTTTTGCCCTGTGTTTTTTTGCGAAAAAAACTGCGAAATTCCGCACTTTTTTGAAAATTCCGCAACTTTTTTCGGTGCTCTGCGTAAAGTTCCGCAAAAAATTTTGTCTTTGAGTAGACATTTTCAGTTGTCTCAGATGAAGAATAAACGTGTTTCTGATACTTTTTGAAGAGAATTTTCAAAAAAGTTCGCGCCTTCGGCGCGTATTTCTATATACGTAGACACCTTTCAGTCTTAGTTAGAAGTTGAGTTAGAATGCCTAGTGACAGCTATGCAATGAAATTCCTTTAGCCTTGAAACCATAACGTACCATAATTTTAAACAATTATTAACCTATTAGCAGTTTGCTTCTATCTTAGGATTTTACTGACAGTCGAAACTAAACTTTTGAGAATTTCCACTAAGGATTTTCCTCGGTTTTACAAAATTTTCTCGGCTTCTGGGGGCTCCGCCCCCCAGACCCCCGCGTCTCTTCACTATTAAGTATAAAACACGCTTATACATGCTTCGACTTTCGAAAAATAGTTCGAAAAAATACTCAGAACTTCCAGCAAACACTTAAAACTAGGCAGTAGAGGATCAAATCTCCTGAAAAAAATTTCAGAACCCCCAGAACCCCAAGAACCCCCATCAAAAATTTGATACTAAATATATGTAGTCACGGATCAAATCTCTTCGAAAAGTTAAGAACCCCCAAGAACCTCCAGAACCCCCATCAAAAATGAAACTAAACATAGTTATAGATCAAATCTACAAAAAATTAAGAATCCCCAGAACCCCAAGAACCCCCATGAAAATAAAAGCTTCAAGAAAATCAAGTGGTAGATCAGAACGCATCAAAAAGTGACTTTTATCTTGACATGGGCCAAGTTCGCAAAAAGTTTCGACGAAAAAAACACAGTTTTTGCCTATCCACTAACATACATAGAACCTTATCAACTGCTCCAATAAAAACAGCACAATTTTTAACATATTTTTAGAAACTTCGAAAATTCGCCCCCCTCCTCAAAATCCTCTGAAGAAAAGTTCTGTAGAATAAATCCAGGTTGTTACTAACACTATCATAAATCCAGGTTGTTACTAACACTATCTAGGTAAATGTTACGAATTTTCACCAAAACTTGACGTCATATTGGCTAGAAAAATTCCTATATTTTCCTATTTTTTGCTAGAAATATTCCTATATTTTCCTATTTTTTCACGAAAAATTCCTATATTTTTTCCTATTTTTTCAAAAATGCCCAGTAGGCGCCCAGGGGTAGTGCACGCTAAAGAACCCTTAATCCACTCATCGTCAAGAGTAGGGCGCGGAGTTCCCGGTGGAAGGTACCCCCTTGGGATATACCAGCACCTCTGCAATGTGGTCCGCCTACCTCCTGCGAGGGAGTGTTGGGTGCAAACGAGTCATGTACTCAAAATGGATCACACAACTTTCCGGGTTTGTCTCTGATTCCACCCCATCTGCGCTTGGGGCTTGGAGTGTCGAAAGATGCTGTGCTCCTCTACCTTGCGTATGGGCAGGTGATGGATGTCTTACTACCGGAGCCGAAAGGCCAAGAAGGTGTCTGCTCCAGCTTCCCATTGTGGGACAGCATTCAGGCGACGAAGCGAGAGTCATACTAGTTATGATTGATGGGGGAGAGACAAAGGTTAGCGCCCTCATATAGCCTCTTGGCTGAGTAGCCCGGGAATAACAACAACAACAAATCGCGAAAATTTTGGATTCGTGCCTAATAATGGGATTTTTTTCTGTCTTAGCCTGCCCCAATGTTCTGCGTACGGTGGTGGAAATGAGCCCGGACTATACCATGTCGCAAACGTTGCGAATTTTCTGCGGTACCTGGAATGTCAATGGGGGTCAGCGGTTCAATGATGTTGCCTTTCGAAAACAGACCATGGCAGATTGGCTACTGGATTTACCGCTGGGTCAAAATCAACTAAGTGAGGAGTAACTCCCCACCCACTACATTTGTTTGGGTTGGAATTTGTTGCAGAAATACTAATTGGGGCGGAAGTCTTAGCTCACCAAAATATCATTAAAAATTATTTTTCTACGTACGTACTTACTACAACTGCTATTACTTTATCATAAGTAAAAAATTACCCTTCGAAAATTGATCAGTTTTGGATATACGTAGATTGAATTAGTTTAAACCAAATTATTCGGGTAAAAGCGGTAAAAATTGGAAAAATAATTTTACCAAAAATTTCACAAAATTTACACTTTCTGAGCACTTTTAAGCAAGGAGTGCCAAAAATGGTCGACTATTTTTTGGAAAGTTTTGGGTTCAGATAAAAGCTTAGTGTCAGATAAAGATCCTTAGTGTTTAACATGCTTAGATTGAATGTTTGCTCATTTCAGATTATGCTTTTGCATTTTTGATTTAATTTTAAATTTTAATTTAATTTTGTTTCAGTAATTTTAATTTAATTTTGTTTCAGTTTCACTTGGCTTTGATAATTCAGTTCCAATTGATATCTTTGCCATTGGCCTGGAGGAAATTGTGGATCTCAACGCAAGCAATATTATGAGTGCCAGGTTGGTTAAAATGTTCAATATCTGGTTTTGGTTATGGGGGAGGGGTAAGAGTGGTGTAACGAAATGGGGGAGTATCAATACTCTATTATGTAGGGGCGCGATACTCTATTATGTATCGTGGATATGCATAATAATTTACATTTACAAACCGCGAATATGGGTTGTTCGGCGAAGCTGTGCCCATATTAATTCGCTCACAACCTAGTCCTCTTCTATTTTTTAACCTAGCCCCATATTAAGCATTTTAAAAACTAGTCCTCTCTTGATTTTGCAACCTCACCATCACCCATATTACTTTTTCATGCTCCAGAGGAGCATTTTTATTTCTTGTAGAAATTGGTGAGGTTATATGCAAAGGTTAATTTGGTGTAGTTGCCGATAAAACACCTAGACCTATGTGTATATCTTTTCTGTTGGGTTTGTAATCCCTGTAAACTAGTTTTGGTTGGAGCAGTTTTGGTGGCTTTCTTTTCGGCGAGGGGGGGGGGAAGTGAAATTTTGTACAGAAAATATACATGTCACAATTCCCATTTTCTGCCTATTTTACAATTAAAAACTCAAAAAGTTCTTGGCGTATGCTTGGATTTTAGCTGGGGCCCTTTTTTGGAAAGTCGGAAAACCTTCCTCTTCCGTATATAAACAAACAAGAGCTTTACGCCGAACGTTAAAAAATCTTGTTTCTCCTCTCGAATGGTGAATCTTGAAAAATTTTATTGTTTCCATTAATTAATTAATTAATTAATTCTATTTCTAGTTCCACCAATCAACGACTGTGGGCGGATCATTTGAAGAAAGTTTTGTCACGTGATCATCGCTATATCCTGATCAATTCGGTCCAGTTGGTCGGCGTCTGTCTCTATGTCTTCGTTCGGCCACATTTGGCTCCCTTTATTCGGTAGGCTATTTTTTTGGTCCTTGCCCCCTCCCCCCCCCCCTAAAGGCACGTCAATATGAGCCCAAGAGAAAGGTATCGGCTCATGTTAGCAGATGGCGTCTTGTCCTTTACTGATTTAGATGCTATATTTGACTACATTAATATTTGATTTTCTTCGTAAGATAGGATGAGGCAATTTTTTCCGGCTTTGCTTTTAGTTTATATTTAACGTTTTGTTTAATTGAAGCAGCTTCGTTTGAAACCAGTTTGTACGTCGTGTTTTTTTCATGACAAGTATTGTTATTCTATCTCTTGTCTTAGAGTGCTTTTTCAAGAAAGGGTAGAGTTGAGTAGAGTAGAGTATGTAGAGCTAAAATTAGCTCTTTTAATAACTTTAACTCCTTTAACTTCCCCCCTAACTCTTTCATGAAAAGGATGAAGTTAATTTTAACTCTGCTCTACCCTTTCTTGAAAAGGCCCGTAAAGGTGCATTCATAGTCGCGAACGCATAGAGGACACGCGTCGACTCCTCAGATTGTAATAATGCCGTTTTAACTCGTTTAAAACTAATAAATGTAACATACGTATTCATACTCACGATAGGCGCGTCTGCTTGCGACAGAGGAACAATTATGAATGAAGCATTTACAGTGTTTTCTTTCTCTCTTTTTCAGTGATCTCAGTTCGGATCTGGTTAAAACCGGTCTAGCTGGCGCCACCGGAAACAAGGGCGGCGTTGCCATTCGATTTCTCCTCCACTCCACCTCTTTCTGTTTCCTCTGTGCTCATTTTGCGGCCGGTCAGTCGCAGGTGGCCGACAGAAACTCGGACTATGCCGAAATTTGTAAAAAGATTGCCTTTCCTATGGTGTGTGTAGACAGCAATTTTTGTATTACAAGAATTATTGTAGTTACATCAAGAAAATGAGGTAAACGCGGGCTAGCAGGCTGATCCACGAAGGACACAAGCATTTCTCTATGAACAATATTGTAGTGTTTGACATTATTTTTCTGTGAAGAATTATTGTAGTGTTTGACTGCTCTTATTGAGTTTGTTTTCTGGCCCGCTTTTTCCTACCGAAAATTTCCAGAAATCGGCTCCCGCCCCCAGACTTGGGTCGCTCGCTCTCCCTCCACATTTGGGCCTTTCCTCCAGAACTTAAAATTGCGCGGAAAAATAGGGTTTTACCTCCCCCCTCAGAGAGGTCCATCACCTCCCCCAGAATCCGGATTTTCCGCTTTTTGGGCGAAAAAACCGGAAAAATCGGTTTTCCGGGCCGCCGATTCACCCCCCCCCCCAAGTTTCCCTTCTGCACATGTCTCGATGAAAATAGCTCAATTTTTAGAACAGCAGGAAGAAATTGTTTCGAAAACATTTGGCCCTCCCCAGAAATCGGGGTCCCCAGACTTTCCACATAGAAATTTTAGCATAGGAAAATGCCGGGTTTCTAGAATATTTTCCTTCGATGGGGATTTTGGGAGATTTTGTGGGACGGGGGGGCGAAAATGTTTAACTGAAAAATGACCTTCTACTAAACATGTGCTATTTTCGTTTACAGTACATTTATCCGTGTGGGAAATCCAGTGTTAATTCGTGCAAATCAAAACAGATTTAGTGATGAAATAAAAGCTAAATTGAAGTAAAGTCTTGTGGTTTGGAAATATCTTATTCTTATGGTGGTACGTTTGAAATGCCTTGAACCGGAGGGAATTTTTCAGGCTTGTTTTTTGTCAACTTTCGTTTACATTCTTTTATTTTTTGTGGTCTGTGTCAATTATTATTTTGTTTGCCTTTTGTTCAGGGTCGAAATCTGTTCAGTCATGACTATGTGTTTTGGGTTGGCGATTTCAACTATCGAATTGATATGCATAAGGATGAGGTGAAACAGTGTGTGGCCGAAAACCGGTTTGAGCCGCTAATTGACGCTGATCAACTGGTAGCGCAGAAGCTGGCTGGTAATGTAAGTTTCTTACTTTTGTAGCTGAATTATTTTAATTCTGGATGATAAATTTATGATATATTTAAATTTTTTTACAGCCACCTCACCCCAGTCGGTGCTCCGGTTAGGGGTAGTGTCAGATCAGAACGTTTACATTTTTGGGGACAGGGGGATGCTGACACTGAATAATTGCCACAGCAAACCCGAGGTGTTCTACAAGGCTATCAGTACGTCCATTACGTCCACCGTAATGGAGGTGCTGTGGTAGCTCCATCTAATTGGCTGCCACCCCTTGACATTCTCGGTAAAGTGCCTTGGGGGGGATAACAGTGAGAAATTAGGATGCTAGAGATATTTTTTGTTCATCTCTAGACTTGACATGATCCTCAACTTTGTAGCGAGTGAACAACCACTCGGCTACGGAGGCTCGATATATTTAAATTATTATAGCTAGACATTGTTTGTGCTTTTTTGTTGACAGAATTATGGGGGTGGGGGTGAAACCTAAAAATGATGTTTTAAGTTTTTTACGTCTGTTCTATAATTTATTCACTAAGCTTTTTGTGGTCATATTTTTCTGTTTTTTTCGTTGGCTAGAGTGTCTTTGTGTTTTGGCAGAGCTGGATTGTATCCGTGCCCCCCTCCAGATTTTGGGGGTCGCTTCGATTTCATTTTTTGTGATTACCATTTTTCACAATTTATGACTAATGTGTTTGAGCTTAGCTTTTGATGCCATGTAATTTCTCTGTTTTTTTTTTGCAACCAACAATACAATGGATTTTTTGTTTTGCAGGTTTTCCATGGTTTTGAAGAGGGCCCCCTCAGCTTTGCTCCCACCTATAAGTATGACACTTTCTCAGACGACTATGATACCAGTGAAAAGTGTCGCTGTCCCGCCTGGACGGATAGAATTCTCTGGTGGCAGCGACCGCCTATCGGCAAGCCCCAGTTGGATGGTATGTTTTTCTTTGACCAGGGGCAAGGCCGCACCCAGGGGGGGGTTCAAGGGGTCTAGACCCCCCCCTTTTGGGATGACTAAATGGAAAATTTTTGCTATTTTTATGGCAAAAACAGCTATTTTTAAAAAAATTTTGCGCCTTCGGCGCGATAATTTACAAATTAACGTCCAATGTACTGTTTTTGGGCAAAAATGCAAAAAATTTTCAAGTTCTGGGGGGCTCCGCCCCCAGGCCCCCCGTTGCATATTACCTTGGACCCCCCCCCCTTTTCAAAACCCTGGGTGCGGGCCTGACCAGGGGATATGCTAAAGTTTAATTTGTTTATTGGGTTGAGGGGGTGGGACTGGCTTATCCCTTGGCAATTTTTTATGGGGTGGGGGGGCTTCATGGGCCCCCCCATCGATTGGGGGGAGCTCACCCAAAATGGGGGGGGGGGGATATTTTTAGGAAATTTTTTCGAATTTTTGTTGGTTTTTTGTGTACAAACTGCTAAAAATCGCTAAAAAATGACTAATTTTAGGTGTTTTTTAAGCTAAAATAGCGAAAATTTAGTCAAAAATCCGGTGAAGCCGGAAAATGTTTTGAAAATTTAGGGTAAAAATGGTAAAATTTGGGAATTTTTGGGGTTATGGGGGGGAGGTCGGGATTTATGGGGGGGCTTTTCCCCCAACTAGGGATAAGCCAGGGGGACACTAATTAGCCAGATTTACTAGACTTCGTCGTTGTCGTTGTCTTCGGTGGTCGATCAAGGTGTCCTATACTCGGTGGGCACCCAGGCGCCCACTATTAACCAGGGAGCGAAGGACAGCCTCAGGACAGAGGGTGGGGGGGGTAGGTGGAGAAATCAATTTAGTGTGATGATAGGGTCTTGCTCTTGGATCGAATCCGACCTTCTCTCTTTATGCTTTGCCATCGGCAGGGGCAATTTATCTGCACAAGGGACTGGTTACCTTTAGTTTTTTACTTTTCACTAGACTGGCTTAGAATTTGCCCAGTTATCTGAGCTGAAGCTTATACCAGCTTCCCCCTAGAGTATTTCAAGTTTTCTTCGCTGTATACTTTATTCTGATCGATTGTTGTCTTGTTACATTTTCGCTTCCCTTCTCTTCGGATTTTATGTATAAAGAATGTTGACTTTTTGTTTCTTTTTTATAGAGTCCGATAGAGCCGCCTGTAAACTTCTATACTATGGACGGGCGGAGTTGAAAACGTCAGATCATCGGTACTTAATCAAAATGCGTATTAACTTTTTGTGAAGAGTTGTTGATCATTTCTATACCTTTGAACGTGGTTTTTAGGTCGTATTATCATTTTACATGCTTGTCTTATTCTTATTTGCAACCGAAAATATTTCGCATTTTACAGTATGTTCCAGTTTGATCTTATTCCAGAATTTTTTTAAAGGGGAATCAGGGATCCTAAGTCTGGAAATTTGTTTTTGATTAATTTTTTCTGATCGTGTGATATCAGAAACATTGTGACCAACTTTTCTTTTTTGGCGGGGGGGGGATTGTAATTTTGTGAGTGTACCTCCACTTGACGACGGAACTGAGCTCTATTTCCGTTTTAACTTTTTTCTGGTTTCAGACCGGTCGGTGCCCTATTCGACGTGGAAGTGCGCGAAGTTGACGTGAGTCGACGCGAAGATGTGTTTGCTTCAGTTATCGGCTGTACCGGTCCGCCCGACTCAACGGTTCTGGTTGGCCTCAGCACGCAGCAGCCGGGTGCTGGCTTTCCCATGGAAGCTGTGGATGGAGTGCTGCAAAAAGTTGCTGAACTGGGCATTGCGGTGCTGCTTGTCAAGTTAGTAGGAGGCTGTTTTCATTTGTGCTGGGTTGGGGGGGGGCAGGGGCATATCCATGATTTGATTTTCAAAAGTAAGGGTCCTGACCTAAGGGAATTTCCAAAAATGCCAAATTTGGGCCCCGAAAATGGCTAAACATTTTCGAAAAGGGGGATCCGTGTGCGCTCTTAAATTGGGATAGGGGAAATTTTAAAAGCTTGTTTATTATTTTTTGGGATTTTGTTTGAGTTTTTGTGCCAATGACACAGGGTCATTTTTTCTCCTACACTGGGCAAAAATAATTTACTGTTAGCCTATAACCACGGTTGCTGATGTCGGGTTTCTTTAGCCGTGCAGTTTGTAGACACAGATACATATTTATGTAAAAAGTCTTATGTAAAGAGTTTGTTTTAGTTGTAGTTTTTTGTTCAGTATACAAAGTTTCATTCCATAAGGCAATTTGTTCCTGTTTTTTTTCTGTTTCCAGATTTGTGGGTGATGATATGTGGCTGATTTTCAAGGACGGTGAACAAGCCTTAGCAGCCCTTAGCATGGACGGAGTTAAGGTTTGTGTTTATTTCCTCTATTTCTGCCCCTTCCCCAAAAGCACGTGACCGAACTTTATTCCAGGGATTTGGGTGGCACGACGTTTTGGGGGGGGGAGAGCAAAAATTTTCCAAAAATGCTAACGATGTCGCCATTTTTAGTATCCACTGGAACCTGAAAGTGTCTTGTGCAGAAACAAGCAAATCTGGTGTTTAGAAAGCGACTATTGAGTAAAGTCTTTGGTGAAGCCGGCAACTTTAAACAATTGCCTTCTGCACGATTTGTCAGGGCTAAATTTGCTATTTTAGATGAGCACACGCTTTTCTTAGAAAGTTTTATGTTGTTGTTCATTTCGCCTTTTTTTCCTGTTGTACAACTCTCATTCAGCGCACACGTTTTGGCAATATCAAGGAGCTCATAATTAATTTCCTCATATTAGAGAAGAAGAATAAGCCACTAAAAAGGCTTCTTTTCTTGGCATTGCGTAACTTAACGTGGTCCACCAAAGCAACAGCGCATCAGAATGAGCCAAAATTAGCCCGCTTGAATGACCCTCCCCCAAAGAGGGGGACCTCTTTCAAAGACCCCACCCACCTCCCCCCCCCCCCAAACGGGGAGTTCTTCAGGCAACCCACGGGGATCGCTGTCGGCCTCCCCCCCCCAAATGGGGGAACATTCGCGTATTGTGGTCGGAGCACCGTTACGCAATGCCAAGAAGAGGATACCTCTAGTGGCTTTCTTTTCTTCTATAGTATGAGTGAATTAATTTTGGACTCTTGACATTATATTTATCACTTTCCTAATCTATTATGTACTCTTGATAACGACATGACAGCGATCAATGTCTGTAGGTGGACGATGTCAGCCTGATCGTTAAGTTGCGTTCACCGGACTGGCAGACGGAAACGGCTCGTGAACTGGCCGACTGTCGCCAGGAGGCGGCCACCTACTGGACTGAGGCCAGCTACAGCCTACTGGGCGAACTGATTGGAGGACCGGCCGGCAGAAAGTCCGGAGACACAGAAAGCCCTCTAGCGGCCAGTCAGGCTGATCAAGTGGAGGCTGAATTTGGACAGTATGATATGGAGAATAATGGTAGGGTGTCACTGTCTACCTAGAGGCTATAATTGATGAAATCAAATTTTATAGGATTGAGTGTGTTGCGAGTTTTGTCCTTAGGTAGGTATGGATTAGCCCTGGAGATAACGCTATAAAGAATATTTGCTTTCATTTTGCTCGATATGTTTGCTGCATTAATTATTTAAGTGAGAGTCAGGCAAGAGGGGATACTTCAAAAGCCTAATAATATTTGCTGCCACCAATTTGTTTCAGTAAAGTAACCGTTTACATAATTAATATTATTAATTAATTTAATTGGTTAAGTAATCTAAGTCTCTAATTGTTTGTTTTAAAAAAACTCCCTTTTATTGTCTAGACGACATGCTGGATACCCCCAACGATTATCTGGGCGTTTCTGGTGGCGACTATTCCCCCTGTGTTTCTGGACGAAGTAGTCCGGTAGTGGGTGTGGGTACGGTCGACCCTCCCGCCAGACCCCCACCCAGGCCTGCGGGACCCCCACCCCGAAGACCCCCACCCCCGAAATCTGGTGGGACCCCCACAAATGAGTCTGCGGTCCCGCCAGTGCCTGCCATTCCGGATTTGATTCCATTCCAGCATCGCTCTGATAGAGTACGTATGCTAGCTTGGTTTCTGTGGAGATGTTTGACTTTTTTGTATACGTATGCAAATTAGAAATTTTAATGTAAGATTTTTTTATTTGGATTTTCAGTGCAATCTCCTGTTTTCGTTTTCTTTGTTTTTCCTTCTCACTTCCCCTATCCCCTCCCTTCTGTTGGCCAGGAATATTTTCAGTTTCTTTTGTGCATATGAAATTTATCGGAAATTTTAATGTAGCTACGAATACAGATTTTTATTTTGTTTTTATGCAATCTGTTTTCTGTTTCTTTATTTCTTTTCCTTTTCATGTTCCAGCTTTGCTGATTGTAGTTTTTCTGCGAGTTATTTTTTAGGTAGAAACAGAAGTGACTCGTCATCTGACGGTTTCAGCCACGGCCGGCTCGGCGCCTGGGGGACCCGTTTCGCCGGCTGATCCTGACTGGGCTGATTTCCTGCAGACTAGAACTGTTGTGGGTAAGTGTTATCTAAATCTCATGATATGTGTCATGTAAGGTTGTATAGGTGGGAGGTATTGGCTATTTACAACATGTAATTTTCGCAGTCTTGGGTAATACCTTTTGTGTGCTAAAATTGAATTCAGTTTTTAGCTTTCTATTTATAATTTAAATTTATAATTATAAGTTTATAAATATATTTATAATTATAATTTATAAATTTAAAGTTATCATTTGTAAGTTTCCATTTACAATATAACCGCTTCTAAGAAAGAGTAGCTTTTTTTGCCTAATCAAAGAACAGTTGTAACAGACTCAGTTTGTTCACCTAAAATGCTGTAGTTTTGTGCCGTTTCATTATATGCTATGATGCTTATTCTATTTCTATGCGTTTTTTTGGTTCCAGGCGACAGCACATTCTACGGTTCCATTCCGGCTCCGCCCAACGCGGCGGCCTGGGACACCCCTGACCCCTGGGGAGCCCCCGCCCCTACCGTAAGACCTCTCCCACCCTCAGACCCACCCCCAGCCCTCCCATCGATGACTGGGGGTACGGCGCCTGACCCCTGGTCTTCCAATCATGTCACAGCCTCAACCTATGACAATTGTTCTCCCCCCGATTTCGGCCCGCCTTCCAATTTCGGGGTCCCCCCGGATTTTGGTCCGGCCCCGAGCCTGCCATCGACGGAACCGGCCGACCCACCGCCCAGCTTGCCGCCTTCTTCTGGTGTGGGGCCGCCTCCCCCTGTGCCAAGTAAGATGTTGGTTTTTTGGGGGTTTTTCTCCTAGTTTTTTCGTTCGTTCTTGCTTTTGAAATCCCATAAAATGTTTTTTGTTTAGTGGTATTTTTAGGTTAATTTTGTTTATTTTGTGCCCCTTTCTCCCTTGGGGTATTGGTATTTTGAATTACAATTAGACACCGTTATTCTGTGTTGTGGTTTTCTGTATTTGGAATTAAAATGAGGTCTTAGTTCCCTTCAGCGTTGTAATTGTAGTAATATATATGTTGGTAGGGTAGGACATTGTTTTCAGATGACTAAACTGGTCTTTAATTTCTTACATTTCCACTGTTGAGCCTGCTAGACCCTACTCCTTACCTCTTTTAATGACCAATGCCTGATAATTTTTTAAATAACCTTGTCTTGTTTCAGGAAGAGATCACAGCAGTCATCGTAAACCCACAGCGAAGCCGCGCGCTTCCAAGACTGGGTCCTCCAGCACCAGTCCCTCTAGTCCTGAAGAAGTAGTGGATTTTTCCACTCCTCAACAACCACTGTCAGATTTCACATCATCTAGTCGTCAGCCTTCTACCTGTCCCGTCACTTCGCAAGGCTCACGTGACCAGCCTCCGGGACCCCCCGTAGTGCCCCACCGATCGGCACCCCCTATTCCTCCCTCCTCTAACGCTGGTAATCCTAATCCTCATGATCTGAATCGCCTGGCTGAATCTCAGACGATCTCTTCTAGTAGCGGGTCGTCGGGTGGGGTTGGACCCCCACCGGTCCCGCCCCCTCGCATCCCACCCCGGCCTGCCAACTATCAGCCGTAAAACTGTACCACTGATTGCTAGGGAGGGGAAAGAAAACTTTGAAGAAGAAAATGAAACGCTATTTGATAAGATTCATTTGTGGCATTTTTGTGCGGTGCTTTCGTTTTCTGATATAGTTCAAGTTATAGGTTGAGATTAGTTACTTTTGACGTTCAGTGTGGGATCTTTTGTGTAGATTTCAAAAGTGTATAATACCTATTTGTGAAATGAGTTATTGAACACTTTTTAGTCACTTATTCCATTCCAATGTTGTGCAGATAAATGTGAATTTTTGAAGTGCAGAACTTTAATTGTCCGGTTTGTCAATTGTAATTGGTCTAGTTGCATTGTTAATTGTAATCTTTCAAACGCTTTTTACTGTGTAACGTTTTATGTGATGTATTTCTCTTGTAACCTGCATTTTATTATGTTTTGTCCGTGAAGTTTTACTTACCTTCTGATTTCTATTTCTTTGATTACTCTAGTATTTAGTTTTATTGTTGTCGCTGGCGATACCGATACCTTTTACTTAGTATTCATATTTTATCAATATACTAAATATCAGTCGTTATAGCATTATTGATAACTGTGATAATGGTATTTTATGTGAAGTAAACGTTCCGTTGTACCTTAAATTAAGATCATTTAGGACCGTTTTATTTAAGAGTAAGACATATTGGATTTAAATAATATTAGCTTGCTTGTTTTGGAATCAAGTATGTCTTCAAAATTACAAATTCACTAAAATCGGACCAGAAATGTAGAAGCCGTGCGTTCTTTCTGTCAAAGTGCTTCAGAACAGCTACCATAAAGTGTTGGGAAACGATCTTATGCTTCACAAAATATTGTGAATTTTTTTGAAAGAATTACGGAATTTTTGTAGTTTTAGACAAAAGTGCTCCTGTACGTTTAGCCACAAAACTTAAACAGTACTAAACTTTCCTGAAAGCGTAGTTTTGAGAAAAATCTACCATATTTAAGTATCGTTTGGAGTTGCCTGCGGCTGGCCTGTCCTACCAAGTACCTGCACTCCTACAGCCATGACGTTTAGCTCTTATTGAGATTGTCTCGCTTTTTTATTTAGACTGGGACTGATTTTCCTGCTACATCAGTTTTTTCATTCTCAGAGTCGTGACTGAAGGAATTTCCTAGAGGATCGATTTGGCTCCTAAATTTGTCGGGTGCGTCAGAGGCCCGTCGAATTCCAATTATGAATTGAGGAAAAATCATTTCGGTATCCAATAGTGGTGGGCCCATCTACTGCTGTTGGCAGAGTGGTGGGCCCATCTACTGCTGTTGGCAGAGTGGTGGGCCCATCTACTGCTGTTGGCAGAGTGGTGGGCCCATCTACTGCTGTTGGCAGAGTGGTGGGTCCATCTACTGCTGTTGGCAGAGTGGTGGGTCCATCTACTGCTGTTGGCAGAGTGGTGGGCCCATCTACTGCTGTTGGCAGAGTGGTGGGTCCATCTACTGCTGTTGGCAGAGTGGTGGGTCCATCTACTGCTGTTGGCAGAGTGGTGGGCCCATCTACTGCTGTTGGCAGAGTGGTGGGTCCATCTACTGCTGTTGGCAGTTTTCTACTGGAACGTTTCTAAGAGTGTATCAAGAGTAATGTTTGAGCCGGCCGGCGAGGTCGGCAGACTAATGGTCAGACGGCCCCAGACCGGGATGCAAATCAACAGTCAGAAATTTACAATTTTGAGCAACTAATCTTAAAATTAACTGCAAATCTGGCTTTTGTTTGGTTTGTACACTTACAACTACATTTTTCTAGTTGCACTGCAAACGGGTCTGGCCGGCGACTCCCAGGCCGGCGACCGGCCGGTGAAACCTCGGCCGGCCTCAAACAGTAATCAAGAGTACATAATAACTAAGAGTGTGACAAGCGTCAAGCTCTTAGTTATTACTTATTAGGCTTGCGACATCATCTGCACGATAACGGCTGACCTCCCCCCTCAAGTTAGACCCATCACTTCAAAGAAATTTGCACGCTATGTTTGTGTTCGAAAACTCAAAGCACAACTAGTCAGTTGGTTCAATGTGCGTCTGTTGCGAGCTTCAGCACTTCAGCACACAAACATTGCGTGCTAATTTCTTTGAAGTGATGGGTCTAATTTGTTGGGGGTGGTCAGCCGTTATCGTGCAGATGATGTCGCAAGCCTAATAACTAAGAGCTTGAAGCTTGTCACACTCTTATATGGTTATTATGCACACTTGGTGTTATCAAAAGCACATTATTGTAGATAGATAGGAGTCCTGCTATGTAGCGTCACGTGATCTGTTGTCTTATGTTTTACTTTTGCACTGTAGGCTAACGAAACAACTAACAAATGACAACATAGTAGATCAATAATTTCGTTCTTATCGTTGAAACAGACTCATTTTAGAATTTAGATGAATAGGGCTTTGTGTGTGTGGGAGGCTATCACACTCACAGAATTTGAAGTAGGTCGAGAGTACCCACGCACGACCCGCAGGTCAACTTTCAAGTCAGTGGGTACCCGCGGGTCAAGACTCAAGAGATATTTGTTTACCTCAATTTTAACCACATTTTTGCTTACTTCTACTATAAAATAAAAATTTACATAAAAGTTCTAGTTTTAATCTTCTGCATCTTCTACAATTTAAAACGGGATTTGCAAATTCGACTCTGAGTCCCACTTTGCAACAGAACACTATCCCCATTGTTTATTCTCTAATTACCATTCCCACTTTGCACTCATTTTTCCCACTTTGCACCTGATGATTAAACTTAGATGATGATAATTAGAGGAGAGTGGCAAATGAAATTGCAATAATACCTATTGCTTTTCTGTACTGTACTGTTCAGAAGAATTAATTTTTTTAAAATTTTCAATTACTATTAAACATGCTTTTTTAATTTTTGTGTTATTATTTCTTGACCTTAGTTTATTTGGCTGTGCGAATGACTGCGATAATTATTATTAACTGGTAGAATTTATATTTTTGGAAACTGTTATGTTTGCTGTATTCGTTTTAATGAAGAAGCTTGACTGTAAAAAACTCAATTAAACAATCAGTTCGGCATGTACTTTATACGATTAAAACTAAACTAATCTAACTAACAAACAAGCTAACTAAACTAAAACTGCTGACCCATACCAAACTCCGCTGAATTAACTATTTTGTCTAAATTTTTTTATCTTCAAAATACAGAATAACATGAACCAAAAAATAGCAGAACATATGTGCGACAGTATAAAATTTACTTATGTCCCAGTAAGGTTAAAATTTATGCACAACAATTTCCAACATCACTGCCTTTAAAACTACAGTAACCCAGGTGCAAAGTGGGAAAGTCATATCCTTTGTATTGGGTGCAAAGTGGAACTCCTCATTAGTGATACCAAGAGTACATAATAACTAAGAGTGTGACAAGCGTCACGCTCTTAGTTATCAAGCGAAAAACATCATCTGCACAATAACGGCTGACCCCCCCCCACAACTGAGTATGTGCACTTCAAATATTTTTGCCCGCTATGCCTGCGTAAAAACACAACTAGTCAGTTGGTTCAATGTGCGTCTGTAGCGAGCTTTAGAACGTAGGCATAGCGGGCAAAAATATTTGAAGTGCACATACTCAGTTGTGGGGGGGTCAGCCGTTATTGTGCAGATGATGTTTTTCGGTTGATAACTAAGAGCGTGACGCTTGTCACACTCTTAGTTATTATGTACTCTTGGTGATACATTTTTGTTGCAAAGTGGGACATAATCGATAAAAATAATTACCAGGTACATCCCAAAATAGCACATTAAGAACTATATTAGAGTGAAGTCAAACTGGTATTAAAGCAAGTGAATAGGAAATTTTGTTTTCATAACAAAATATTGCCAAAGCTCTAGACCTCTCAAATTCTTCTTTGGAATTTCCCTTAATGCTTCATTGAATCTCGTGAAATGTCAAGTTTGGCTCAAATAATGCCTTGATGGCTGGTCTTAAATTTGTGAAATTCCCAAAATTAAAGAAGCGAGTCAAGTGGGTCGACAAAATCAAAGTTGAGGTTTCATGTGTTAAACGTAGGCAGGCAGGGATAAAAGTTGTCATTTTTTAGTGTGCGCCAAAAAATCTCCCGACAAACGTTGATGAATTGTAAAACTGCAAAACAAATTATACATTAAAATAGCGCTGAAATATTAAATTGCGGGATCTTGGTATTAGAATTTTAATTTAGGCTTTTAATAGTTTTTAATTAATTTTTGAAGGATTAAAATTTAACACGATTTTAGCATCATGTTCAATTTTAATCCTTCAAAAATTAATTAAAAAATAATCCTTCAAAAATTAATTAAAAAATTTTAAAGGCCTAAAGTCTACTTCCAAGATACCGCAGTTTAACATTTCAGCTTTATTTTAATGCAAAATTTGTTCAGATTCATCAATGTTTGTCGGGAGATTTTTTTGGCGCACGCGAAAAAATGACAACTTCTCCCGCTGCCTAACACATGAAACCTCAACTTTGAGGTAAAATTACTCGACAACCGTAAGACTTGCGACTTTAATTTTAAATTCTCGTTAAGATATACCGTTTGGACAATAAAATATGTAAAAATCAATGATATCAGAGAAAGTCGAAAAAATGCCCCAAAAATGGACCCCCCTAATTAGTTTAATTCGTTGAACTAAATTTTAATCAGTTTAATCAAGGTGCTTTTCTGAACCATAATGGCATGAACTTTCCCATGGTTGAAAACGAAAAAAATAAAATTAAATTTCAATTTTTAGGTTTTGAAAAGTCAGTAGAAGCCAGGAACTAGTTGTTTGGTAGAAAACTAGCCTATGTCCCAAATATCCTAATATCAGCAAATTTCGTCAAGAATTGCGATAATTATTCAATTTTTTCGATTTTCGAAATCCTGTGATCTTTGCCGCTTTTCTAAATTTGATTGGCTATTGCTCGCGCCTCACTCCATAGAAAAATTTTTCAATTGGATTTTCTTCACCGTCTATGTGTCAGTTTTCATGTGATCTGTGCGGTTTTTTCAAAATTTGAAAGTAGTCTTTTTCGAAAAACACATTTTGACACAAAAATTTAGGCAACACTAATGTAGTGTCAGTTGGAAAGGGAAATTGTTTAAAAATTTATTGCGGGCGCAATATAAGTTGTAACCACGAAGTGGTGTTATCGAAAAAATTGACTGTCAAATTTTGAAAAACCGCATAGATCACATGATAGTTGGCACATAACCGTTCCTGAAAATCCAATTGAAAATTTCTTCCATGGAATGAGTCGCGACTCGCGAGTAATGTGCAGTCAAAGTTCGTAGAGGCAAAGATCAAGGGATTTTGAAATCGAAAAATTAAATAACTATCTAATTAGCTTGACAAAATTAGCTGATATTTGGGACACTATATGTTTGAGGCATGGGCTAATGTTCTACCAAGCGGCTAGTTCCTGGCGTCTACTGATTTTTCAAAACCTAAAATTCTTCTGCTTTCGATGAATTCTAATTTTTTCAAAATTCTATTCAATCAGTGGAAAGTTTATGCCATGCGCTTTCCAGCGATCCCCAATTAATTACTTCTACGCTATTTTCTCAGTAATGGCAAAATACCAAGCAATATAGTGATTAGGACAGAAATAGAAACAATGAATAAACTTGCTGAAGCCAAACTTTCTGAAAGAAACTAATCACTTTGTTTTCAATTATATATGTAGAATATATATTCTCCTATATCGCCAATGGCGGAATGCGTGTATATTTTAAACCTACTTTAGAAGACGATAGAACAGAGAATAGAGTATATATAATATACCATGAAATGTTCTTTTAAAACTATAAAAAATGTTCATTATGAAACCAGGAGAAGAGGATCATTCTCCGTTATTACCACCCGGGTGGAAATCTGAAACCACAGAGCAGTTGTGTATACCATCAGTATAAGTCCACAAATAATAAATAACGATTCGACCCAAAGGCTTGCAAATAGCATCAGTATAAAGCCACAATTAATGGACAGCTGTTCAAATCAAAAGCATGTGTATAGCATCAGTATATATCCACAATTAACAAATAATAGTTCAAACCAAAATCTTCAAAATAGCATCAGTGAAAATCCACAATATATAGACAATCGTTCAGTCAAACTAACATCTTGCACTCAGCATCAGCATAGCTATGTTACAAGATTATCAAGATCAAGGTCAGAAATAAATATCGGAACAAATATGCTCTTCAGTATTAGTGTACAATACCATCAAAAAGAGCAATAAAGCAAAATGCGAGACCGTGTGAATATAGCAACCATTAGTATAGAGCATGCATAACAAAATACTAGAGAATCTCTGATGCGTCTTATAGCAATCACCCGTGTGCAGTAGAGTGTTGTGACCGGCCAGCGCACAGAAGCACTCGGCCGGACAAGCGGCTGACCCGCCATTCCTATATTTTAGCGGTCAAATAGTTTCCTCTGTAAGGGGGCCTTTAAATTATGAGAATACTTGTTTTCTCACCCATGGGACAAGCTGGCCGTTTATCTTCTTGGGCCGTGAGGTGGCGGGCCACGTTGGGCCGGTGAACGGTGGGCCGTTTTCGGCTGGCCGGGCCATCGGGCCAGACGGTTTCAGAAAGTCGGCCATCGAAAATTCAGAACGCCAGAACGAAAATTCCGACCAGTCGACAGTTCATAAAAAACGTGACAGAGCAAAATTCAGCAATCAACAGATGTGACAGTTTATAAAAATTGTAGCATGTAAGTACTAGAATATATGAACGTCCAACCAAAATACTAGATACGAGAAAACAAAAGAGTGTAATAAAAAGTGGTTGTCTCTGGTGGTTTCTTGCCAGTTGATAAATGGAATTACAGGAAATAGACTGCTATGATTTAGTTCGAACTTTAGCATAGGCGAAATGTAATCAAGCCGAATTTAAATTCAAGTCTGATTAAAACTTCTTGAAACAGAACTACAAGCGGCTGTCCTGCTTCCATCTTTAAATTTACCCCAAACAAACCACATATGATAATAACAGAGAATAGAGAACTATAGAGAATGACCCACTGAAGCCATTACATCCGGTCGACAACCGGCGATACTGAATAGTAAAATGTTTTATTCTAGGAAAAAGGTAGGAAGTTTAAAAATTAGCATGTTAGCTCATTCTGAAAACCCATTTTGCATCCGGTTCCATTCAGGCCATCTGTCGAACATAATGTGCTTATCGTATGATTACAGGGATAAAATTTTTGACTGCTTAGGAATTGAATTTTATATGCGAAATGCCAACTCATTTCGTTGAAATAACGTAATATGAGGGCACTATCGAGGCCCAGAAAATCGAAAAATGGTTTTCAGGGCTGGCGGCCTCACTGGACTCATATACAGCATTGACATTTGGAAGTTAATTCATTCTACTGCTGATAAAAGAACAGTATACCCGATGCATTTGCGGTTCCAGACCATCAACTGTTGTGACTCCGGGGCTGTTATCTCGACGTCCGACGTCCGATTGGACAGGATATAAATTAATTAAAATGTCAGTTGTATGCCTAACAACTCCACAACTTTGAGTTATTTCCACATTTTTCTTCTTCCTAAACTTTTTTTTTAAAATGCACAAAAGTTATTGATTGGGATTACATACACACCGTACGCAGCCCATAAGTATGGGATCAAATCTAAAATTCGGTTTAACAAATAATGAAACAAGTAGTATTAGGAGTGATTCTTCTGTATTTTAAAATGTCTAAATTTTTAAGTTGTTCAAAATTTTTGGGGGGATCAAAAACATTTTGGACTCAGATTTTGCTGAAATGTCGTATATAGTTTAGTTTAGTATGTGCTACTTTTCAGGCTCACTTCAGGTTCGTTGAACACAAATTTTAAAACCGTTCTTCGATCAAGCATAGAAGTTAAGCATACGTCTTTAGCTTGTACTGAGCTAACATAAAGCCGGATCGAAAAGACTGCTTTCAGATTCGTGTTCGACGACTCCGACGAACCCTACATACGAATTGAAAGCAAAACCTGAGTAAAAATGTTTTGGTTGCCCTTGGGCTCGTTTGAAAAACGTAAAAATCTAAATTTTTTAAACTTTAAAAATTTTGCTTTAAACCGATCAGAAATGTGTTCATTGCAAACATACCAAATTCAAGCTCGGTGTACCTTTGCAAATTGTAGACCTCGGAAGAAATACCGTATTACTGACCATTTTAAATGTAGGACAACTATGGAAATATTGTAATATGAAAACTATACAGTTTTTGAATGAACCGGATATCAACTGGCTACAACCTAATTTTCGGAGTTGTTTGAGGCAAAGGGCCAACATGCTAAGAGTCTATTGAATTTTCTGTTATTTCCTTCAAGGAAATAAAACATTTTTCGATGCTGCATCATACGGTAACAGACTGGATCTAATGGTTCCAATAGATTATTTGCCTTCTGAGGTTTAATCCAGACAATATATGATTTGTTTGTGCTAACCTTGAAAATTAAAGCAGGGACAGCCGCTCATTGTTCGATTCCAAGAATTTTCTAGACACTTTAAAAATTGAATTTTAGCTTTCGTCGCAGAAGAAGAACATTCAAGGAAGTACATAAAGTCATGAAGAACATCCTGAAATACCAGGAATCAGATGACAACGAATGTAAGAACAACACTAGATATTAAGCCCAAAGTGTTTGAGCAAATATACAAATACCACTGAATAAAACAAATTGTGCATGCGACATGATTGCATATACTTATACGTATTTGTACTCATCTCATTAGTCATACCCATGCTATGCTCATGAAGCAGAGAATTTAGTGAGCTGATTGAGCTGTTTTGTCGGCAACTATCAGTAACTATTTTAAACTCTCAAGCACAAAGGTTTGTTAGCTAGGATATTCAATTTGAAGTTATATGTTAGGATTTTTACTTCAGCTTTAAGTTTCATAGATTTTGAAGCTTCGTACCATGTGGACCTAGAATTTATTACTGCTGCGTATCTCTGCTTCACTATATATAAATTGCTGCATTTGTCCAAGACTACAATTGTCAAACATACTCAAAACACGAACAGAAAAGACAGAACATAGAAAAATATATAAATAACTGCAGAAGCATGCAGAAACTTGCAAAATTGATTGCCGCTGTTCTCTGTCTAGTATGTAATGGAAAACGTATCAAGGATTTCCACTGACGAAAATTTCTTTTTCAGGTCTAACGCTTTCATCTGCGTAGCATGAAGGTTTAATCGATATCTGGCAGATTTTAACAATTCTGAGTACTCTTCGAAGAAAATCGCCTCGGCATTTTCAAAACCTATTAAGGGGGGGGGGGGTCAACTAAAATCTACTTGCCCCGACTTTGTCCGATTGGCCTACATTTTGGCGAAGACTTAGAGCATAGGTGTGGTCAAAATATATCGGGCACTGAGATCTTAGCTGCCTTCCAGCCATGTGCAGCCATTGCGTTTATGTGTTCGGGCCCCCCTTTTTTCACAACTACCAACATAATCAATTAAAAATTTCTACTAACTGCTAAGCCAAAGCTTCAAAGCTGCCATTTGCCAACATGATTTGGCACATATGAACCTACCTGCAGAAAAATACTAGACGTCTGTATCTTATCTGCATCTAAGGGAATTACTTACTCCTAAAAGTTAAAGTTTCAGCAAAAATTTAAAAAATTTTGGCTAACGAAAGGAAAATTTTATTACTGGTGCGAGCTATAAGGCTGTAATTTGGCATAAAAGGAAGCCCTATAGGAGTACTCATTTGTGCCAAATGGCAACAAATTCTGCCGCGTGAAAAAATTTTTGTCAACTTTAATCTTAAAAAATTGCCGAAAGATGCAGACGTCTAGTAGGGTAGTATGCAGACTGTAGGGGCATATGTGCCAAATCCCCAAATCATATTGGCAAGTGGCAGCTTTGAAGCTTGGGCCTAGCAGTCAGTAGAAATTTTTAATTAATTATGTTGGTAGTTGGGAAAAAGGGGGGTTGGGCACATAAACGCGACGGCTGCACATGGCTGGAAGGCAGCTAGGATCTCAGTACCCGATATTTTTTGACCACACCCATGCTCTATATCCTCGCCAAAAAGTAGGCCCATCGGACAAAGTCGGGGCAAACCTTTAGTAGCCACGCCCCTTAAGGCGACACCTATTAAATCTTCTAATTTTCTTCCTCCCCGGCAGGTTAGGAATAACGCTAGCTTTGCGTTGCTTCTGAACAAATACTGATACATTTAGAATGCAAATAGAGATTTTTAAAAAGCGACATGGCAACTCAATTTGTCTAATACCGGTATTGTTGGTCCAGAAAATGCTGTTCAGTGCACCATCATATAGTGTAAAATAAACCGAACAACAAAGTACAGGATAGCTGCCACAGATATCACCTGTACAAATAAACCAGTAAAATATTGTTGCAGATTACGTCACTCCTTGGAGCCATGCTCCATCTTATCTTCACATAGACTTAAAAGCCAATCAAACGTCATTCTCGGGGTCATCTCTTCCATTTCCTTTTTTAAATCATCTGTCAGGACCTGCTTGACAGCTAAGGTTAGACCTGACTTATCATGGCTCATATCTTTAAGCAAGGAAGAAACATCTACCTTGTCGATTGGGGTCAACTTATTCTCTACTGTCATCATCGCTTTATCCAAATCTTTGTGATCTGCCCTATA
This sequence comes from Trissonchulus latispiculum, assembly GCA_030248195.1. Classification (NCBI taxonomy): domain Eukaryota; kingdom Metazoa; phylum Nematoda; class Enoplea; order Enoplida; family Ironidae; genus Trissonchulus; species Trissonchulus latispiculum. The sequence continues at coordinate 63,748 of JASAND010030212.1, read as the reverse complement.
ATAAACCAGTTAAATAAATATTAATCTGAGGATCCCAGTATAATAACTTTCTGTATTAATACTGAAATGCCGCAATCTATGTGACCTGATATACTAGAAAAATGAAATCGAAAAATTTCGATCGGCCGAAAAAATTGGCCGGATTTTGTAAGGTTTCTCACATTTCAAAGTCAAAATTTTGGATAATCGACGTTTTTCGCAATGAAAACTGGACTTGCACAACATATTGTTCTCTCCTGGACGATTGGCAAAAGCTACAGAAGAGACGTATTCTAGAGACGTAGAGATCTTATAGACCGGGCTCAACTGCAAATATTTGTTGTCATAACGTTTTCACTAAAATACACCCAATTTCCGGAATTCCGGGTTTTCAAAATTTCAGGAGTTTAAAAATTTTGTCTAATACCGACACGATATAATTCGAAAGGTCTTAACGAGCTGAACAACTTTTATAATAGAACGAACTCTTGAAAATGCACTTAACCCCCCGAATTCGTTAAAATTTTCAAAATTTTCTTTAAGATTTTCGCCGATACCCCACAGTATGGACGTCATTTGAAACCTCTTGATGAGCTGAATAACTTTTGCAATAGAACCAAGATCTGAAACAGCACCAAATTCCCAGAATTCAGGGAAAACCTGCTAGCTAGTGTTTAATCCGTTTTTCTGGAATTACGGGAATTTGGTGCATTTTCAGATATTAGTTCTATTAGAAAAGTTGTTCAGCTTGTCAAGAGCTTTTACATGATACCCATGTTGTGGGGTATTGGAGAAAATTTTTTAAATACGGAAATTTGTGGGGTATTGGAGAAAATTTTTTAAATCCGGAAATTTTGGTTTTTACGAATTTCGGAAGATAAGTGCATTTTCAAGAGATAGTTCTATTATAAAAGTTGTTGTATAAATAAGTACTTTCGAATGATACCCATCTTGTCAGTATTGGATAAACTTTTCAAAATTCGGGAATGGGGAATCCCGGAATTCCGGAAATTGGGTACTTTTTCGTGAAGAGCTTGTATGGGCAAAGATATGCAGTTAGACCAGCTCTATTCGCTCGTGAAAACAAAATTTTGATAGCAACAAAAAGTCGACGAAAAAGCAAAAATTTTAGCTTTTCCGTAAATGATACCCGGAGTTCCGGATTTTTCCAGATTTTCGAAATCTCGAGTTCCTGAGGATTCTAAAAATATATACATTGTTGGGGTTTACTCCAAAGGCTAATTTGTGGTCAAAAAACGGTAAAACGGTCAAAATTTGTACACACATTTTTTGGTCGTAGTATATATATAGTATTGATATTTGCAAGCTTCGCATTAATAGTATTCTTATGAAAGTGCTAGCAAGTTTTTGGGACCTGCGAGCTTATAGGAATGTATTGTATTGGCTAAGTGAAACTAGCAATTAGCATTCTTTTCTGGCAATTAAATACAGACTGGCGTTATTTAAATAATTCCTTGATTGATTCCTCAAAACAGTTGAATCAACCAAAATTTCAGTTTGGATGCTAATAAAGAGGACAGTGGATCGAGTGCCATATTTTGGATTTTACTTTGCGGCCCCTAATAGACAGGCAACTGATAAGTATACTTTATAGCACACCTTAGCGTGCATTCACTGATTTATACGCACGCCGTGTGGGAAGCTCCGAGTGTGGGGCACGAGTGCGCGAAGCGCACGAGTGCCACGCACGAGGGCTTCCCATACGACGTACGCAGTAGAAATTAGTGAACAACGCTGAGGTGTGTTGTAAAGTACTTATACAACGATTCAACCTCTCCTTAATTCATGAAACCTTACTCATTTATGTTGCAGCTGACAGCTAAGTTTAGACAAATTTCAACATGAAGTGGCAGCAACATTATTGCTTGCCATGGCTGGGAGGCCTACTTTTTGGTGTGCAGCAGAGGCTGTCTAGTTTGGAGCCCTGCTGTACACACTGCTGTAGCATGCAGGAAACTGTCTGCTACAGCAATTTAGATTAGGGACCGGCTTCCCAGCGTGCAGCGTGCGTATAACTCAGTTACAAGCACGCTGCACTGTGCATTATCTGATTTATATGCACAGTCTTTACATAGGAAAAGTGCAAAAGAGTTGTATAAATCATCTTAATGTGTAACTGTTTCTCATGTAAGTCACACAGAAATTTTTAAGTGAAAAACATAATCCAGCATACCAAGTTCTCATCATAATATGACTTAAGGTGTATCCCTTCCCACATTGTTCGTTTCAATTGTGACTCTATTCAACACATCAAGAGAACGTAAATAAAAATAACACTACACATGTACGTAGTCTCACATGTTGATATTACCAAGAGTACATAATAACTAAGAGTGTGACAAGCGTCAAGCTCTTAGTTATTAGGCTTGGGACATCATCTGCACGATAACGGCTGACCCCCCCCCCACACAAATTAGACCCATCACTTCAAAGAAATTTGCATGCTATGTTTGTGTTCTAAAGCTCGAAAACACAACTAGCCAGTTGGTTCAATATGCGTCTGTTGCGAGCTTCAGCATACAAATATAGCGTGCAAATTTCTTTGAAGTGATGGGTCTAATTTGTGGGGGGGGTCAGCCGTTATCGTGCAGATCATGTCCCAAGCCTACTTAAGAGCTTGACGCTTGTCACACTCTTAGTTATTATGTACTCTTGATATTACTAACTTACATTATTCCTTATTGCTTCTCTGCTAGTCCGCCAAAGAATTCTATTAGAACGACTAGAACAAACAAAATATAATTTCCAAAAACAGAAATAAGAATTTTTCAGAACTGCTAGGTGTGAGCTAATTAGCAAAACTAAGCCTTTTAATCTTGTAACATTTCTCATATTAAAGCTTTACTAAAGAGGAACAGCGAAATAACAATGAGGAAACCGATAATTATGGGGTATATAAAAAATTCATTCGTCGGTTTTCGTAGAATTGTCGACAGACCAGAAAAGGATGCAACTAATATCAATCGCTTATCGAGAACAAAAGATGGCCAGTCGAAACCATCGAAGAAATGCCTAATATCCGTGAAAATAAATAAAATAATAAAATTATGTGTACGAAAATACGTCCGTTTGTCCGAAGCGAAGATAGTTACAGTTGATTCAAAATTTAACTTCCACATACTATTATTTATAGGTTTCCCTATAGTATGATGTGTCGGGGTCAGACTTGCGTAGCGACCGAATAAATTAAAGGATGAAACAAGCTGCATCACCAAGCGTATGAAAAAATCATGTACCTGGTGAGACGTTTTACCTGTGCCCTAAAATTTTTCAAATGCCAACATTATTAGGACTACATAGACGTCTATATACCAAAAACCCTGTATGTGTCAGCAAGATAGTAAAATCGGCGAGATTTAACAAGTTTATCTTTCCACAATTTCAGCAAGATTGGCAAGATTAACAGCCAGTCAAAATTGCTGGTAAATATAGCAATCTTGCTGAAGTATAGCAAGACAGTCATTTTTAGCAGTTTCAGCATGAAAGTTGTTGTCGGTTTGGTAAACTAGAAGAAGAAAGTCACTAGTACCATTACAACTTAGAAGTCCTGAAGTCATCGAAGATGAAGATGGATTCTTTATATATTTCCAAATAGAGAATTTACAGACAGAGAAGATTGCTATGTTACCAACAATCTTGCTAGAATCGTGCAAGATAACTATCTTGCTGAATTGAAATTTTAGCAAAACAATCTCTTAATACTAATGTTGTTAGATTTCTATGACATATATAACCACAAAAAACTAAAATTCTAAACAACTATGCTCTGGGCTGTCGAGCTTCAATACCGTCCATATCATTAAAGTAACGACATTTACCTTCAGTAGCTGTTTAATCACCAATGGAATTAAATTGTCCTTCGAGATGGTATCAAACTGATATCCTCAGTTCTGACGAGCCTGTTATGATGTTAACAGTATATGCATGCAACCCAGATAGTATCCAAATAACCCAATCAAAAACCTGACCAAGATGGCTAAAAAGGACAGCAACTCAAAATAGTGCTTGTTGTTGTGCAATATGAGTGCACAGCAAAAAGAAAGACACTAAGAACATATACGGAGGAATCCTTAGCCGAGAGTTTTCTTACTTGCTACTCTGATCATTTCAACTCTAGACTTGACTTTTAAAACTGTTCTAGAGTATTTATGATTTCATTCATCCGCTTCATTGTCTTCAGTTGTCAGAAAGTTAAGTGCTGGACACCCCTGCGGTAAAAGTTTATCTGATTTGCAAAATAGGCTAAACACAAAATCTGTTTAAGTATATATTGAAAAAGAAAAAGTAAATATTTATTTGATTAGATGTGCTCGAAAAAATTCCCTTAGATCTAAACGGTTAAATAACTGTTTCATTCACGACAAACAGATAAAATTATTTTTCGTAATCAGTTAATTTTTAAATAGAATTTTCTGGGTTATCAGAATGATACCTGGCCTAAATAAAACATGTGAGATAACTTCGATGAGTTTGACTGACTGACTGACTGACTGACTGACTGGTATTACACTACAGTAAGTAGTTGCTAGCGATGCAGTGAGATTGAAGCTTAAAATTTTTGTATGTGTTAAGATAGGGATAAGTTATCAGCTAGACAACATAAACTGAAGAAAAACAGTATCTGGTAGTTGTGTCGGTCTATTATGTTTCGTTTTCTAAGTTCTGAGTACATTCGAAAAATATCTTCCAAATTGGAAGTTCAAAGAAGCGGAATGTAATGTAACTACATTTAGTGTAGGAGACTCTACATGTGCAGCTAAGCTCAAGCGTGGAACCATCCGACACTTTTTGTACTGAAAAAGACCACGGTTCACTCTTATTAAAACGTTGCCACAAAATGGGGGAAAGAGTGATACTTAGTGAATATCGGTTAATCCTGAAATAAAACGCATACGTGGTCTTTATGCTCGAAACAACGCCAGACATCTTAAACCATATGTATGGTTCAGTGGTTAGCCAGAAACATCAAAAATCAATAAGACAACAAGTACTGCTAAGTACCCATCTAGTTTGAAAGTTAGCTACACAAGTCTAGCAACGGTAAGTACAGAATAGAACTAGCGACCGCACACACATATACACAGAAACACATAGCAGACGGACTTTACTTACTGAACTCTATGAGTGGAATCTGGAATGTCGAAGACTCAGTAAAATTATTTCTATCTGTCGAGCAAATGAAGCAAGTCTGGAAAATGTTATCCCATGGAGTCATATACGTTATACCAAATATTAATTTATCTATATTCATAGGTCAGTGCCCCAATGCATAACAGTTTGAATAGTTGTATCATGTGTGAGTGAGCATACGCTAACTGCAAACTGTGCTACATACAACCAAGAATACATAACAGAATAAGAGTATGAAACTCTTACACTATATACTATGTAGGTACTAAAGATACTTGACATGCTCGGTTCGTTAACTTGGGACACCCTCCGAGAGATTTGGGGGGTCCCACTAATAACCTGATTTCATATAAACGCGTGCCTGCTCAGTCTTTGGCCCATTAGTCTAAGGCTTACTGTAGGTAATTTATTAGTATTTTAATTAATTAATTACAACTTTAATTAGCTTAATTCAATTGAAAAACTAATTCGACAACTTTGTAGCATTTTTCCTACTCTTTCCAATGTCATAAAAATTGTTGCAGACTACGTTTCTACGAATTTTTCCATTATGCATCAATTTTTATATCATTGGAAAGAGCAGAAAAATGCTACAGAGCTGTGGAATTAATGTTTTGATTACATTAACCTAATTAACGTTATAATTAATTAATTAAACTACTAATAAATTACCTGCAGCAAGCCTTCGGCTAACTGGCCAATCAGTGAGTAGACACGCATTTATATGAAAGGACGTAATTAGTGCAGTGGGACCCCCGAAACTCTCGGAAGGGATCCCTGGTTAACGAACCGAGCATGTCTAACATGTTTAGTATATAGCAGTATAAGAGTTTCATACTCTTATTCTATTATATACTCTTGATACAACTAAAGAGTGTTCATGTTCAGCTGCTGTTAGCTGTTCATTGTTAGTTAAGGTGGTGATTCCTTTTGGGCACATATTGTTGTATGGCGGCGTAAATCAAGATGAAATTTGATGAAACTTTCCGAAATAAGTTCTTTTAGCGTTCTAACACCCTCAGAGCAATTCCGATTCAAAAATTCGAGATTTTCGGTCAGAGTCTTTTTTCCCAATTTCTGAACGTTTGGCAGCTGCTATACAGTTACGACTATATTCATTCGAAAGATCTCATTGAGCTTAACATTTTTGCTTTTTAAAGTAAGTTTCTAGCTTTTCTCTACCGTGAGATATAGCCGATTTTCTTGTTTTGGCGTCGAAAACTTGTCATTTTTGCAGAAACCAAATTATCCAACATTTCTTGAATTACGCAGGCCGTAAAATCAAACTAAGGTCGTCGATCTGAAGGTCTTACAGGGACAAATTATCCGACGCATGATCGTCTTCCAACTGCTATCCTGTAGGCTGCTATCATAAAAATGTAAAAAATGCAAAAACACGACCAATTTTTTTCCAAAGATTGTGGAGCAGTCACCATGCATGCTGGAGGGCTGCTACTGAACAAATGTGTTCTGCACAAATATACCCAGGGACGATTTTTTAGTTGCCCCGACTGCTGCTTTCTAGCTAAAGTAATCGCTTGACAAATTTGGAAAAAGTAGGCATAATACAGGTTATGCACACATTTCAGCTTATTTCTCTATAACGAAGAGCGATTTCACAATAAATAAAAAATCGTCCCCAGCTATTTAATGGAGGTATCGAATGATATAACCGATGTCTCGCGAAAAAATTTACTTGAGTCTGCAAAAATTCTGGAAAATTATACTTCTTCTAAAATGTGTTGAAAATTTTTTAGAAAAGCAACATTAGTTTCATGGCATACATTAAAAAGAGAAAATGTCAAGCTACATTTTGATATTTAAATGGCTTCTTAACTCCAAGAAATGAATGAGTAATAAAGGTGCAAACTTTATGTGACCAAAGGGAATCACCACCTTAAGAGGTATGAGCGGTTTCTGTTAACAGGGTTAAAGTGTTAGAGTTGCATTAAAACCAGTGTAGTTGAGCTACAGTTAGCTACACATAGTTTTACTCTTAATAGTCTAATAAAGCACTTTCACTGAACACGTGTATATTATCAAGAGTGCATAATATATAAGAGTGTGACAGCATGCAAGCTCTCTGTTATCAGCTCTAGATACATGATCTATTCGTTAACGGCTGACCCCCCACAAATGTGTATGATCATTTACATGTTAAAGCTCGTACGTCAAATTTGCGGGCCTTTTCCATCCACGCAAACCGTGCCGCCAGGCAAACTACTAGTAGCGCTAGACAAACTTAAAGTACAGCTAGGCAAACTCTGAGTGCCGCTGGGCGAACTATAAGTGTCGGTAGGCAAGCCCTAAGTACCCTTAACTCTGACCAAAATCTTGTTCGTTAAAGTGTTTTCAATTTTCGAGCATAGCAACTGACATCAAAGTTAAAAATACAATGCAATATTTGATATTTGAGCATACACATACAATACAGCTAGTATGAAATGTTTAGAATATAAAAGATTATAATTTATATATACACTGAACTCATTCTTTCAACCTAGCATGTTGTGAACATGGTCAAGGAAAGCACAATTTCGTCATCGAGTTGAACTGCGTATCTTGGATCAAGAATATTCAGGGCTTCAATCCACTGTTGGAACAATGCTTTGGCATCACCAATTCTTCGATCGTTTTGAATATATTGAGCCAATCTTGGATTTTCACCGGCTGGCTGGCGACGTCGAACCTGCAAAGAATTGTAATATTCCTGCAGGGTAACCAAAAAACAGAAACCTTGGGGTACACATGCGGGAAACGAGCTCGCAAAGCATCATTGTGGCCTTCCGCGTAATTTATGGTTCGGGGACTCTGATTGTTCCAATGATTGAATGACTGAAATTCGAATGCTAGGAACAGGATCGGGATTGTTGTTCCGTCTTTTTAGCTTTCGGCTTTCTATTCAGTTCCAATAGGTTTTCCCAGCTTTGTTGGCAGCTCTGACAAACTCACAACAGTGTCCAGGATTCAGAACACTGTTATATATTAAAACGTCGTTTCCAGGGCGAGATTTTCCAATGTCATGTCGGGAACACCAAACTCAGCCATAACAAATAACTACACTAAAAGAGAATTCCACTTTTCCCTCAGTTTTAAATTCTATATATACTTAAGTTAAAGGTCAAATTGGCGACTAAGTTTTGCTACATAAGTGCCGCAATCTGAGTCTTAATTATACATCAACTCACACCTTGGGTCAGTACGTCTATTTGTTGTTGTTAATTGCAATTTAATGAACATTATTTTAGATTTGTTAAAAAAGTTAACTCTTTTCAGCTTAGCTTGCTTACCGCCACCCTGGGTCTGCCTAGTGGTACTTTAGAGTTTGCTTACCGGCACCTTGAGTTTGCCTTACCATCGGTTTACGTGGGATACTTTAATGTGCCTACCGGCATTGACTAGGTTGCCTAACGCCACCACATCACCTTGTGTCTGCTTCAAGCTGTAATACGTAAAGGTAGCGTACAAACTTCTTTGAAGTGATGATACACATTTGTAGGAGGTTAGCCGTTAACGAATAGATCATGTACCTAGAGCTGATAACAGAGAGCTTGCCTGCTGTCACACTCTTATACATTATGTACTCTTGATATTATTCGTTAATGAGCTATTTTATTGTAGCCATTCTATGTGCAGGAAAAGGGAAGCATAAAAACAAGCAAAGAAAAAGAAGCACTAATAAATGCAATTAATTCCGTGGTAAACTACGACATAACGAGGCTGCGGCTAGTTAAAAGCGTAGCGGTCAAAAATTCTTTGTTCATTGTGCAGACAGACAATGCCTGTACGTTGATAACTAAGAGTGTGATGCTTGTCACACTCTTATGCTGCATTCATAGTTTCTGTCGCAAGCTGACGCGCGTCTGTTACAAGTGTAAGTTGTAGCACTACCAGGAATGCTCTTAGAGATTAGTATGCACACTAGCAGGCGAAGCTCCAAGTGAAGGGCACGAGTGTGCGAAACGCACGAGTTCCCTTCTAGAGGGCTTGGCCTGCAAGTGAGCTCACAAGTTTCAGTGAGCACAACGAGCAGTGCTACGACTGGCTTGTGACAGGGCTCAAAAATCCAGAAGAATGTCATCACTTTGAAAGACTGACAAGTCTTCTCTAATTTTCAATCGTTTATGTACTATCCAACCTAATTTGCGTATTTATGTTGGCAGAAAGTATATAAGGGAGATCTTGATTAGTGCAGTCATTTCTACTGACTGTCAGCAGCCTCGCTGAATACTCCGACAGGAGAACAGCGAAGGCTTCACGCCATAGCATGTAGTACAATTGTACGCATACGGTTGTAGCATGGTTCGATTATATTGAGTCATGTTACAATTAATTTTAAACGGTTAAAACGGCATGTTACAATTTGAGGCGTCGATGCCCGCAGACGCGCGTCTCTACGCGTTCGCGACTATGAATGCACCTGTTATTACATAGTTTTGGTAACAGCAACTGATGCAGCTTAAGGTCACATCCGCCAGGTCGTTAGACTTGGGGACAAAATAGGCTGCAAAAGTAGGAAGGGAAGCCTTGAGCTTTCAAATGGGAAAGTACAAAAATAGTGGTCTGGAAAAGCATCGTTGCAAAATCTCGAAAAGTGCCTCTTACGTAGTTTGAGCTGCTTCCGAATCCTTATAACTTCAGCAGGCCGGCATTAAACAAAGTTTATGTGAATATCAAATTTTGAAACCTTTTGGTTCATCCCGATGTGATCTAATGCAACAGACATAGGAGCACCTTTCTCACACCTTATGATTGATGCTGTATTATTCCGTTGGCCTCAGTCTCAAGTAATAAACTAAGTTGAACTAAACAAACAAAACGTGGTTAAACTTAGCTTCTTTCAGCAATCCTTCTTGATCATGTTTTCATGTTGTAGGTGCAGCAGGCTTTGAGAAGCTTCAGTACTGTTTGTAGAGCGCTTTCTCTTTCTTCCACCATTGCAAATTTCGCAATCCAGCGGTTACTGTATTTCGACTTTTTTCCATCAATGTAAAATCAATGGTTAACTTTCAGCAGCATCAAATTCAAAACAGTTCATCTGCAGATTCCACATTCCAAGTCGGTTGCCTATAAAATCAGTACATTCTCAAACTTAGGACAGAAAAACAAATTGACCTTCATTTCTCGAAAGCGTTAAGAAAACAAAGAAGTGTGCACAGACAAGCTCACCTTTCGCAGTTCCTATCCAAGACTGCAAAATAGTTGTATTTAAATTTAATACAAGAAATTGGAAACGTTTAAACATGTTCTCTAAGCATTGTCAGATCACATCTGCCTGGCTGTTTCCTAAAGTACAATACATGACCTCAGCTGAATCGGAATTTCAGTTACTGATTAAAAAAGAACATATATTTAGTATTTAATAGTCATATAGAGTGTGGAACTTGTGCCACACTATTGATTATTCGTTGAATGCAACAGCCAAGTAGACGTTTAAAAACGTTTTCCGCAATATCACATTTCAGCTTTAAGCACATTCATTGTAATAACTAAAATTCAGTTCTACAGTTTCCGTCAGAGTTTGGCTATAATATTATATAATACATGTGGCAACGGATATCGAGATGACAATAGACACCAACATAATTTATTTCAAACTATTTCAAATAACTATAAATTCAAAATAACAAAGCTTAGGCTGACCGTGGTCAAAGTATTCTCTCTCAGACAAATACTTTCACTAACCTTCATCCGATGGAACTGTAATCCTTTTGAATGCAAGATGAAATGAAATATGAGCAGCCCTCAACTAAATTCTCACCTTATATATTAGCCAAACTAATTTGCATATGGGCTTAAATCAAGAAGGATAACTAATTGTGGAAGACAAAAATTTTGCACAGAAAAATGGAAGGGTCAGTCAATTTACCCAAAATCTACAAAATATTGTATTGTTGCGTTTAATTTTCGAAACATTCGGTCAGCTGCTGGGCTTATTCATACACCAGTATCACCTTGTTGAAATGCTTAATTTTTATGGTATATACCACCAATGGATTGCTATTTCTGTTAACTGCATACCTATGGATTACCTAAAGAATTCCTTAAGCGCAACGATATGCTAAATTAATGCTGATGATATTAAATGTGTTGTTGGGCGGGGTTGTCGCTTTTTAAAGGCTTAGAGACAACCCTTTCATCTGGGATGTTTCTTTATTCGCGTTGCCACTAGTGTTGTTTTGATTCGCATGTTTTAGTTTTGATTTGATTTCTGATTTTTTATCCAAACTGGTGGAGTTTTGATTTGATTTTGATTTTTTATCAAAACTTCTTCAGTTTTAATTTGATTTTTGATAAATCAAAACTCAAATAGTTTTGATTTTTGAGTTTTAGTACAGTGTTTCAGTTTCACAGTTTTGTGAGACGTGAGACTTGTGGCCACTACCAGACACTTGTGGCCCCTGCCGCCTTACTTTCCTAATAGGACGATAAGGCCGAGTTTGATCTGGGTCCAAATTTTCAGTCTCAATTTCAGACCGGGTACCTTTTTTGAAAACCAAGTTTCCATGCACGAAATCGAATCATATAGTTGTTTAATGATAGAATTTTATTATTTTACTTATTTTCTTGAAAATCATTCATTTTATTCATTCCTGGAGTTAGAGCCATCTTTTATCAAAATGTTGCGGGCATTTTCACCTCTCCTTTAAATGGATACAATGAAACCAATTTTGGTTTACCAGAAATTGCTTAGGAAATTTTAGAAGTAGTGCAATTTTTCAGATTTTTTGCAGTCAGAATTAAAATTTGTCGAGGGACACTGGTTTCAGTCCATGTCTTTATCAAATCGCTGTGGTTCTTTTAAGCCACACTGAGACTTTGTAGCGGATTAGTTTTTGTTGAAAATATTGTAAATTCGAACCACAATGAATTTATTATAAATATGAAGCAATACATAAAGCATTGTTAAAACAATTGCTGAAGTTAAAATCAGCTTCTAATATTGCATTCACATTTCAGTTCTGCATAAATAAATACATGAACTTCTAAATATTCCCGCCGAAATGTGTATTTAAAATATCAACCTTGGAAGGTGTTACAGAGGTCACAAAATACTTTTCCGACCACAAACACGGCTTCCTCGAAGTTTCATACACTTTGAGAAATACGTTCAATACATTTTTGTGCAAAGATGCAGTATTTACATATAATAAAATTAACAAGCAATATTTTGTGCAAAAGGTGTGTTTCCGTTGGGCAAACATTTTAGTAAATTGTAAAGCCTGCTGCGCAGTCAATAATTGTTTATAACTGGCTTTCCTGCTTATTAACAGAAACTATACGTGCAAAACATTGTGTGATTTTTATAAGATGTTTGAACAAATTACCGATACACCGATAAATGATGGAACAATTTGCCTGTTTTATGCTTTGAAGAATTTTCGCCGAGCAGTTAATGAAAAAATTTGATGAGTCATCAGAATACAGAATATGGAACTGTCAGATTAGCGAAGCAATTTACTTTCACATATGCGTAATTACATTGATTGGAAGTAGAAACTTTGGAAATTAGAAATTCACACGCAAAAGCTGCCGGCCCTATCTTAAACCACTGCACACACGCTTTTATGGAAAACCTACCTTTTTCAAGCAAAATGCGTGTGAAAGCACGGGCCGAGCAAACATAAAAGAGACCTGCTGCGCTGAGGCGCAGCAGGAAAAAGTTTGGATTCTCGTTTCAATTACGCAAAGCAAATACGTTCTCACATTGAAAATAATTACCTGACATATGCTTTAGCGCAACTACAAGAACAGTAACTTCAGTCATGAAATGTACATTACCTAGCAAACTTCCTTTTTGGAACACTCAGAAACTTTTGAAAGTAATTTACTGCACAAAATTGGATATTTTGAATTTTTGCAACTATGCTGAGGCGGCTTTAGGTAAAATACGTCGGACTGCCCTAAAAGTAAACGCTGTTGAACGGAAATGCTATCCAATTCTTGTTTGGCCTGGAGAACACACGCAGGGTTCGTAACATTGACAGACCAGCAGCAGCTTGGATCGAGAATATAGGTCGCGGCATAAAACCCGTCAAAATCGTGGAATGAAGGATCTGACGCGAAACGAAAACGTCTCGTCAACTTTGAGACAAGACCGTCAACCAAATGAGAAAATTACAACTCAGTGCAGACTTGCGCGCGTATACAGACAGTGGCAGAAATCAATAAATAGCGGTACTGAAGAAGTGTGTTTAGGTATATTATATTTAAGTATATATTAGACATCGCTGAATCAAAACTAGGTTTTGATTCAGCGCTGAATCAAAACTAGGTTTTGATTCCACATTGAATCAAAACTGGGTTTTGATTCACCCCTGAATAAACTAGGTTTTGATTTCAGCCCTGAATCAAAACTAGGTTTTGATTTTTGATTTTTGATAAATTTGCGTTCGCGTTTTGATTTTTGATATAATTTTTGATTTTTTGCAGTCTGAGTTGATTTTTGATTTGAGTTTTGATAAAATCAAAACCCAAAATTGGTTTTGATTCAAGTTTTGATTTTTGATTTTTGATTTATAAAAACAACACTAGTTACCACCTCCCGTTCCCTAATCTATCTCGTGATTGAGTGGACAGATTTGGCTACAATTTTGCATGTGAGTTGTGGGTGGGGACTGGAGAGCAAACATGTGCAGGAGGGGACGTTTGGGGGGGTCGCCCAAGGCCGCCAAAAAGACAATTTTTCCGGTTTTTTGCCCAATTCCGGTATCCTGGGGGGGGGGGAGGATGAGGGAGCCCTCTGGGGTGTGAGCTCCTGATTTGGGGAAGGTGAAATCCCAAAATTCCCCCATGCACATGTTGGTGGGCAGAGGCCCTCAGGAATACCTGGGAGCGCATCCCGTTGCGGTGTGAGTAAGTACTCGATGGTGATGTTGCATAAGTTAAAGAAAGTAAGAAAGTAACGGATGCCCAATAATGTTATAATTTGAAAGATATCATTGCGTAGAACAAAAGTTGTAATTGGACCAAATCGACAGAATGATGTACGAAAAATGAGTCACACAAAGCTTCAGAAAAAGTAGGACGGCATCTGTGAAAAAATAATGGAATCGGAATTGTAACATAAGGTTAAGAGTGGAGTGGGAGCGACAACTTGGATTTGTGTGTATGGATAATGTGTGGAATTCTGCATAACAATTAGTAGTATTTACCAAACACGTAATCGGCTGACCAGTGGCCATTTGTTATTGCGACTTGTTGTTTCTGAAAAATGGAAGACATAAAATAGCCCTAAAAGAAGTTGAAATTAGACGTAAAACAAGTTGAAATCAATTACCTAACAGTGCGGGCCGTTCTTTGCGACGTCGGACCGTTCGGCCCGTAGAAATTTGCGGACACGGGCAGGCCCGCGTGGATCGGCCCGCCACCGGCCCGGCCTGTAAGACCACATCGGCCCGCGGGTCGGCCCGGCCAGCAAAATTTCCAACACTATAAGAGGACGTTTCCCTACCATACATGTGCTTGGGGGCATTGGGGGTTTCACCTTTCCCAAATCAGGAACTCACCCCCAGCGGGGTCCCTCACCCCCCCAGAATCCAGGGCCGCAGGTTCACTGGAATTGGCCAAAAAACCGGAAAAATCCGTTTTTTTCGGCGGCCTTTTAATTTAGCCAGTTTAATTTGCGGCCAAGGATGACTTCAGGCTCTTTGCGGCCCAAGAATCCAATTCAACTAGTCAGTTGGTTCAATGTGCGTCTGTTGCGTGTAAACATAGCGGGCGAATTTCTTTGACAATTTATGGGGGGGGTCAGCCGATAGCGTGCAGAGGATGTAGCGAGCTGATAATACATAGCGTATGCCTGCTGTCATACTCTTATGTATTATGTACTCTTGCTAACACTAAAGTTACAATTCCCAGTTAAAAGGGTAGTTACTTTTAGTAAGTCCGAGATAGGACTCTTCGAATTTTGGTCCGAAACATGACTTGGGCTCATATGAAAGAGAATTTGATCCTGACTCCAAAAATGCAAACCCGACTTTTAACTCTCAAAAATAAGAAAGTTACGAGCAAAAATGTTTTTATAAGATTACTTTTTGTTTCGTAATCTTATCACTCCAAAAAGGAGTGTTCTAAAAACGTTCTTTTATTTGGTTTGACTTAAGTCAAACCTTTCCTTTTTTATTGTCTAGGAGGTTGTCTACCTCCTAGACTACACCTCAGTCAGGTGTTGTTTTCTTTTCCTTTCCATTCTGCTAGGCCTCTTTCTTCCAGGGCCTAGCAGTTGTCCTCGCTTGAACTTTTGACCGAGGACAAGGCCAACAAAGAAAAAGAAGGGAAATAGTAATATCAGTCCAAGTCATACAAATTGGAGGGGGCTGCTAATCCCCTTTATTATTAATATGAATACTAAACTAAGTAGCTAGATATACTGTAGGAAAACATGTAGCTTATTATGATATAAGTTTTAACTTATAGAAAATTGTGTATAAGTTGTAATAATTCGACAAAGTTCTGAAAATTCACGAAGTTTTCCCTTTGGTTACCTTTATGTGTTAAAGAAAATTTCGCAAAGTTTCGCCGAGTTTCAGCACCCAAAATTTATCAAAAATGGGTCAGTTGTGGGGCAATATTTTCAAAATCTCATTAATTTCGATCCCCGATGGCCAGCTGGCTCAGCCCGCCGCTGCGCCCCAAATGCAAAAGGTGGCAAGCTTCTAGAAAGTTCTAGAACTTTCTGGAAGCTTTGCCTTAAAAACAAAAGAAAAGTCCGCTACAACCCGATTTAATGACCTGTCAGAGAGCTGTCAGCTCGGTCCCAAAATTTTTCCGAAGCTCAGTGTTCGCTTGAGCAGCAACCTTAGGAGGTTGCTTTCCCCCCCTCCCCTCTGATGCGTCTCCGCTGTGTGCCAGAGTTTTGGCACGGAGATTTAAGTGCATCCTCCCAGGTTAGGGCTAAAAATCTAGGGACTTCTCTACGGGCTAGAGAAGAAAGACTGAGATCAACCGCGAACACACACAATTGAGGGCTGAATGGGTTTTGTATGCCCGGCCAAGAACAGACGCGAGGATAAAAGCCTAGGAAAGCAAAAGCCACTTTTTGGCCACGATTTTTATTGCGTTGGGCCTTCGGGCCAATTTTTGTACATGTATTTTTGGGCCTTCTGGCCGATTTTTTTATATTGTATGGGCCTTCGGGCCAAGTTTTTATGCACTATTTTTTGAGCCTACGGGCGGAAATTTTCCCATTTTTATCAGGAGGCCTCCAGGCCTGTTTTTTGGTTCTCTAGCATGAGTGGGCCCAAGGCCAATTTTAGTTTATTCTTACATTTTTATTTTATGATTTTCTGTTTCGGGGCAGCTCATGTAAACCCCTCCTGTTCGATGTAGGTCTTGAGTTTTGTCCCTTTATTACTTATTTTACCATTTATGTTTATGATTTCCTTTTAGAAGGCAGCTCATGTAAACTCCTCCTGTGCGATGGGGGTCTTGAGATTTGTCTAACCTTCATTTTATTTCACGTTTTCTATTTAAATTTTCGGTCAAGCCACGACCTAGAAATGACATTTTTTATTAGGGCCTTAGAGGCCAGAAAATAGTGATGTATTCTGTAGTTATTCGGGAAGAAATGAGTGGGAATCCCACCCTTCAGGAGTGAGTTAGTGGGTCTCTAAAGGCATGGCCCTGAAAGATACTGAACTAGTTCTGGAAATCGTTTCCCCACAGCCGGCAACTAGCAATTGCCGGCCATATCGTTAATCCAGGCGCAGTTAACCCAGAAATTTCTACTGCTCTGTATTATGCCGTTTATTTCAGCTTTAGGTCGGTTCCAAAACTAATAGGTCTTTAAAAATCTAGGACGTTTGACTGGAATTCTAAAATCTATGAGTTGTTTTATTTTAATTAATTATTAAGAAGTTTCGAAAGGGAATGACCGGCTTCCCTGCCCTTCTTGTATGTAGTAACATTAATAATGTGTTATAGTAGTTTTTGTAGTAATGATTGCTTGGCAATCATTACTCACATGGCTTTCTTAAAGTTCCCAAAATACTTTTCCAAAATACTACAAACTTCTCAAACTTCCGCGATAAAAGTCGAGTTTTAAAACATTTAAAACTCGCACCAAAGTTTTCACAAAAAAATCTCTAAAATTTAATAGTTAACATTGTTAAGATATATTTAAAATCCTAGCTAAGAAATTACATTGTTAGGTTTTGCTGTATTTGCAGTTGTAATCATGTTGACAACTAGAAATAGTTAAGTAATAATTAGCTAAGAATTTATGTGATCGTGTGTGTATGTATGAATGAAAAGGTATTTCTGTGATCCCGATCGTGTGTGGTAACTCGCGGAAACTCCTTCTGTTTGATGAAGGTTGTGAGCTCTGCCAATATGAATGAAACTCAGATATTGGGCAGGAATAGGATATAATCAGTATTTGTGTGCATGGATGATCTGAATCTCGTATGAGCGCATGCTAGTCTAAATGTAGTATAAATATTATGTAAATATTTGCTGGATAAGTTTTAAATATGGTATAAATGTTGTCCGAATGATCGAAGGTCAAATAGCTTAGTTTATGGTATAACCGTTACATCAATAGCTTTTAGTTGAATAACTTAATAAACATGTGTGTTTGCGTGTGCGTGTGCGTGTTAAAGCATAAATCGTGGAGAAATACCAGCAATCTGGGCTCTTGTTTGATTATGCGCGAATGGTACATGTGAGCGAGAAGCATAAAACTCATACCAAAACTTAGGTAGTACGTGGGAACTATGAGATTTCATGGTTGAGGCAAATAAGTGCAAATTAGCTTAGTATAAACATGTAATTTTGGAGTTAGACTTAGTTAAGGGTCCAAATGCCAAATATGCAAATGAGGTACAAGCAATCAGGATCTAGGGTCACGGGGACCCCGTATTAGGTTCTGTTTTGCCGGTCCTGAGATATCCCCGATTCGTCCGCGTAAGTCACTCTTTGTTAAGGGTACGGACGAATCGCACGAAGGAATCTTTGAAAAACTATCAATTGGTGTTGAATTCATGAGTTCCCTATGGAAAATTTGTAGTTTTCATGATTTCGATGTTAAAATCACAGCAATCTTACGTAGAGTAGTACTAACATTGTAATATTTAGTATTATGTATCGTCTCTTTAATTCTGAAACAACAAATATGTCGTTATTGTCATTTTCAGTCAAAAAGTCAGATTCTGTCCAAGCTCAGTTGTAATAATGATCTTAACTGGTTCAAGTTTGTTTCATAATTATGTCGGTATTTAAAACTGAATTTGGTAAAATTAGATCACATAGTGGTCCCTAAAAGTGTAAAATCAGACGCAAAAGCTTGACATTATATATATATGAATCTGATGCACAACATTTGTTCATTAATGACAATAGCAAACATTGGAAAATTAGTGGTCTCATGTGTTAATATGTAGTAATTAACAATACTCCTGAAATAATAGGAATTACAATTAGTTACAGTTGCGGACCTTCCACTCGAAAGAAGTACAGTAATATTACGTAAGGTTAGTATCATTTGTGGTTCTTTAGCTAAATGTACTGTTGTTGTGTTTCCAAAATGAGTAAAGGTCGTTATTGCCATTTCTAGTCTGTTCAGCCAAGTCCAGTTCATGTTTAGCCTGTAATAATGACTACAACTGTAATTAGGTGCTGTTTCACATTTGCACCATGTTTGAAGACAGAATTAACAAACCCAGGCTATCTAATAGTTAGTGCGGTTGAAAAACCAACCGTACCAGTTTTCACATTCAGTATGAATCCAAGTTTGTCAACTACTCGCAAATGGCAATAATAGACATCGAAAATCAGTAATCTTGTATGATATTACGTAATAATTAATAGTACACCTGAAATAGAGAAAATAACAAATAATTACGTAAGAAATATGGATAGGGTAAAACGAACCATCTTCTAATCAAACCAACCTTTTTATCTTTTACTATTTTGGTTTCAAATCATGTGATATTTCATTAATGGGGAGTTGTTACTGCCCTGAGCTCTGGGGCCAGAAAAGGGCCCCAAGTGTCTTGATAGTGTTATAAAATTTACTTGACTGCATTATACGAGTATGAAATCTACCACAAATTATTTAGTTAGTGTCAAGCCGTTACAAATTACGGATCTACGTTCATCCTGGTGTTCCAACTTGGAACAGTGCAGAAACGGAATGCACGAAGTGAAATCACACCTTTATTGCAATTTTCTGCATGGAATTGCAAGAAATTGCCCAAAAACAGCATTTCTGTTAAAATACCTCCAGAACATTAATGTATTGTTCGAATCTTTCAATTCTGTATCGAAAGTGTCAGGAAATTCGGTTACTATGACTAATTTAAATTTCACAAGTTCAGCCTTGATCTCAGAAAGCCAGAAAGTGAGTAATGGTTGCTGGGTTCGAATCCCGCACCTGTAACTTGTACTAATGGGTTTTAACCATACCTGAACGGGAGGTCAAATTTCACTGACCCTTGTGGAAGCAAATTTGGGTACCCCTTGTGAGAGCGATTTTTCTTAGGGGTACTTTTGAAAGCGATTTTTAAGCTATTTTTGCCTATTTTTAGCAAAAAACAGCAATTTTTAAGCTAAAACACGTTTTTCGGACGTTTTTTAGCTAAAATAGTAATTTTAAGAAAAAAAATTCCAGCGAAGCCGGAAATTTTTTGGAAATTTTAGTCGTAAAACCTATTTTTTGGGCAATTTTCTTACCCCTTGTGGGAGCAATTTTGCGACCCCTTGTGGGCGACTTCGCCGAGGGGGGGAAATTTCCCCCCCCTTTCCCCCCCCTTGTCCACCTGTGGTTTTAACCCATTTGATTCAGGTGCGAAATCATTGGACCTCTCGTCTGAAGACGTCAATCTTGCCTCTGGTCGATTAGCAGTGATTATCAGTGTCAGAATCAGAATCGTTGGTTAGGAGCCAGGAGTGCTCAGGATTATTATTATCAGTCAAAGGACGTTTGGATCTCATAACTGTAGGTACTCTTATTGGTTGGAAAGTAACTGAATCTTTGAGGCAGAGACGAGCCTAGTCCGCACCGGAATCGTTGGGTAGAAACTAAAACCTATTTTGTGATTGAAATTCGGGAATCTGTTTGGGAACCATCCTAAAATTAAAGCTGAACCTTTTACATCAGAATCACGAATCAATATCATATTTGGTCTAAAATGATGATCTTTGCTCTTCTTACTCTGCTGGGGTTGGATATCCCCATTGCTCTGCTTTAAAGCTAAGTAACTCTTTAGGTCCTGTGAACTTGATAGTGAAGACGAGCTAGAAGACAGATTAGGAAGACTTAAAAGAAGATAATTTAATAACTTAAATTAATTAATTGTTGAAGTTTATATAACCGTACCAGGCATCTCCCAACCAGACCGACCCCTGTGTTAGACCCCTCAGGTTTTCCAAATAGCATCCGGGAATTGTGCGCTGTGTGCTCCGCTACAGGAGATTGGAAGGAAATGGATTGGAAATGGAAATTGGATTGGAAATCTTGGGCTTACCCAAGGACGCGTGTATTTGTTAATTATCATTATTATCGTTATTATCATTATTATCATTACTTATTATTATTATTATAATAATAATTTATTATTATTATTATTGTCCTTGTTCTAGAGGACTGATAAAAAGATAGACCGCACGAGCGCAAGCATATAGGGAAGACACAGAGTTTAGCAGTAAGGTATAACAGTTGAGAATATTAGTACAGAAAGAGAAGAAGGAGAAGTAACGATTAAGAGTCAGAATCCAAAATCTTGTCCCTCAACTTACAAATAGTTAAAAAGGGTTCATTCTCAAACTGGCAACTCTGGCAACCTTGTAATCTGTATTTTGTACATCTAAGTCTATATTAAGTGGAGTGCTACACATTGTCCTTATTACTATTGTAGTGATATTTTATTTGCCCCAATTATTTAATCATTGTCACTGTCGAGAATTATAGTAATCCTTAATAAATTGAAGTGTGCCTCAGTAAGTGTTTGATCTAGGGCACGAACCTTGGACAAAGCCATTGGATCAGGACCAACATTTTCCCTATACAAGTAAGTGAAGCATCTCGAGCTAGAGATCCCAATCCCTGATCATCAAAGGAGCCAAGAAGAACTACCTAGCCCGTTATCTTGATTAGTTTATCAGGATACGTATCGGAACTCACTGTTGTGAACTGATACTGCCAAACCTCGCCCAGAAGATAGACAAGCATCGACCCCGCTTGTCTCCATTGATATTCAGCGAATCACTTCCCCTATTGCTAAACGAACTCACAACTAGGACCCTATTCGGGTTGGCTACTAGGAAACCCAATTTTGGACAAATCACCTTTTGGGTATCCTGTGTCTAAGTTTGCTGATCTCAGCAGACCCTCCGTGTAAAGAATCAAGTTGCTACTGAGCCCTACCCAACTAGACTGAATAAGGACAAAAGAGGAAAGCGATTTTCAATTCAGATTTAAGCAACTTCATTACACATGGTTTCTGGCAGGATGTAAATTCGCACTATTGCGAAATGCGAAGGGACATTCTTGGTATGGGCTAAAACGTATCCAATTTTGAGAAAATTCAGGGCAAAATAACAAAATTTCATGTTACCGTACATTTGGCAGGTTTTCTGGTGCACCAAAGGCAGCTGAGCCAAATCCAAAATATGTCCCTTAATCTATTATGTCCATATTATGACACAAAAAATTTGGCTAAATCTACAGTTTTGAGAAATCGATGTTCAAGCTTTGACCTTCAAAGATTGACGGCTTACATTTGGCTGATCTAATGACATACTCAATGCTTTGAATGTGCTTATTATTTCAAGTTATGTGTAGTGTGTAGAGCTCGTTCCAACTCCAAAAACTGCAAGTTATAGTGTTTCACAAAACACTGCACAACAGGATACCAGCACCACCACCATGGTGCGTCCGAAATGGATAAATCGTCGCTTCCCCGCCAGTCCAGATCTCAGACCTGTTTCTTTCTCTCTTTTGGAAAAGACGTTTCGCGAAATCCGAAGCAATCCCGAAGAACATAGCATGGTTTGCCTTGCTGGCCTATATTTTTAGTTTCTCTCCCTCATACGACTCTGCTTCTGTGCCTAAGTTTTTTATCAATTGCCTCTCGAGCAGTTTAAGCCTGTCATTCTAGTTTTCAGCCGACCTTGTTGAAACAGCAATTAAAAATTTGAATATGCCAACTGTTAATCAGTTTAATCCACGTAGCAGCACGAGCATTAAAAACTAGTTGAAAATACAGGAAAAAATCATTTGTGGACTTAAATCAGGAGTCTAATAAGATAGAAACGGAACGCGATGTTGAGGAAGTAATGAATCATGCTAGTCGAATCGGCGCGATTCATTAATCACTCCCAGCATAGGTTTAGCATGAATTCCGTGGTGGCTGAATGCATCTATCCACCGAGATTTATTAATTCCGCATCATTGCATTCCGCCTCTATCGTGACAGATAACAGGGCCATTAAGCTCAACAAGTATCCCTAAACTGCTGATAATCAAAGCCCTATATTCTCCCTAGCGTTGTTTGAAATTGTAAAACCGGTGACTATTGATTTTGGACCAAAGTGATGTTATGAATAAACCCTTGCTTTTGCCCAACATATACGTTCTAGTCTAAGCGCAGAAACCCGAAACTTGTCCAACTCTGTTCAGTGAAGTGGTACGTACACTGGTATATTTGCGGCGGACTTATCCTATCATAATATTCCAAAAATCTAAGCCGAATTTAATTTTAACTTTCCACACCAAGAAGATATATAACAATATGCGAATAATGCAATATAACAGTTATAGCGTGAACAATTATCCAACTGACTTTGTTATGAACAAGAGTACATAATATAAGAGTGTGCCATTAGGCACACTATGTTATCAGAGCTAAAACTATGCTCTCCGCGCTAACGGCCCCCCCGCAAATTAGACCCTAGTGACCCCCCCGCAAATCAGTACCTAGTCGAAACGGGGGTACGCTCACTCGCTCTATGTTTATGTGGTTAAACTCGAAAACACAAGCAGTGAGTGCGCGAATTTTGTGCCTGCTTCGACCTTTAGAACATAAATATAGCGCACAAAATTCTATGAAGTGAAGAGCCTAATTTGCGGGGGGGCTGGGCCGTTAGCGAGCAGAGCATAGTTTTTGCTCTGATAACAGAGAGTGTGCCTAGTAGCACACTCTTATATTATGCACTCATGGTATGAACAACAATTCCACAGCTGTAAAGACGTATATATTCAGATCCTTCCCAAAGCAGTCAACCAAAACTCTCAAGGCTTTATCTTTCAGACTTGAGTCATAATAAAATTCTAGAGTAAACTTATTGAGTATGCTGTAAACCTCTAAGATTTTGTTGAATTTTAGAAATGTGCACGTTTTTGTAGGATTTTTGAAATTTGTAAATGCGCATAACAGTAAAAAAATTGCAGCTGCGTCAAAACAGAAAAAAAGACGTTAGAACGCGTAGAACTGCACATACTAACAACTATAGCAAGGACTACAACACGAAACATTCCAGTTTCAAATTCGATTAACCTACACAATAATCCCATTATAGATTATGAATAATGATCTTCATACTAAAACGCTGTAAAACCAAAACTAAGGAGGTTAAATTAATTAGTACAGCAGAATTTAGAAACTCATCTAAATTACGTATTAAAGTTTCAACCATAGCGCTAGGCACATATGATATGGGGCCTCTTCATTGAATACCGGAATCACGGCTTTAAGCTACTACAGTTACACTGTACACCCAACTTAAAATAATGGATAATATGAACAAAATAGAAACCATTAGTTAAATTAATAACATTAACCATATAAAATAATAACATACACCATAGCGTTAGATGAAATTAAATGAAATAAGTCATACACCATCGAAGAATCGAAATAACCAATATCAACAGTACATAATAGAAAGACTAGGCAATTCTTACACTTACATGCAATGCACTAAGCAAGTTGGATCTGCTACATATGGTCACTCAGGGCACAGTCCAATAAATGCGCAGCCTTGCACAAAGTCGTTTTCGTACGTTGAAATACAAGCCTGTTCGCTGATTGATTTACTAGACCAGCTTAGGTAATTTAGCAATTTTTATTAATTGGTTAATTTCATCTCATTTGGACAGGGTTAAATAAAACGACGTATTTTGCTCTCGGTTAAGAATAAGCTCCTGTTTTGCAAAAATAAATTCTCCAACAGGGGCTATATGTTCATTTAAATTGTCTTTAAACTAGCAGTAGCTGATCTTATCAATCATTCAAACTTTCATTCACAAATTTGAATTATGGCAATGGCCATGGCAATATTAGCAACTTTTATTCGCTGTCCACTGCAATTTAAATGACGGTCCTTATATAAATCACTTTGAAATTTTGTCTGACCTAAGTGCGCCCAGTTTGCCCAGTTTGCAGTTTATGCGACTGCAAGGAGCATGTTCCTGTTTCTGATATTATACTTGTACTCATGTGTACAGAACAGTAGTGAACCTTTTACACTATATTAATAAACAGTCTAACAAAACTTGAATCATCTAAAACCATATTTGGCATCTCCAGTTCCATGAACACGATCCACAACGGAATAAGTTATAAAACCGTTCCTAAGAAACATTCCAAACCAAACCGCACAAAAGGAAACCACCAGCATAAGATTAGAAAGTAATTGTGTAAAATAAATATCATTAATGTACATAAAACGTTCACACATGCAATAACAATCAATACAAGTATATAGGCGAAACTTGATACGATTACGTGAATGAAAATTTAGGGGATCTCTTGAACTTTATACGTCTGGTTCACCGATAGCTACTGATTACTACGAGATTTATTATTACTTGGTATTTACATCATGCGAAAGCATTAAACGTGCTTTTATTCAGCGGTGTAAAGCATTGATATCCCGCTAATAAGTTATATGAAAAGAACGATAAAAATCTCTAAATACGCAATTACTGAAATAATACTATAATGCTTAGTTATTTTTAGGCCGATAATTGTCTTTACCAATAATTTAAATAATTCACAAAAATATAAACGTTCCCATTCGTAATATCACTGTATGCCTAAGCGCTATAGTGTGACCACAGAACTGTTCTGCGAGCTTTTTTCTGAACGTATATACGAAATATTTTTACAACATTTCATTGCAACATCGTAATATCAGGTTTCGCCAAGAGTCAGGATTGATTGCTACTTCTTCACGACTTCATCTGCCTCTCTGTCAAGTTCCTTTGTACCATTATATAATACATATATACTGCATATTAACACAGCATTTTACACATTTCGTAGCGAAAATAACGTATATATATAGACGCAACGGTTCGACCGCGTAAGTGTCAGTACAATATATAATCTCATACTTAGTTTGTTCAAACATTAATAATCATCAAACTCAACTAATATACATATAAATCCTAGCATTATCATAGAAACTAGCACTAGTTACAGAAGTTAACACAAACAGCAAGACATAAGATTCAATTTACATTGACAAAGAAAACGTAGACACACCCACTAGCGTAGCCAGAAAAAAATTTCGGGGGGGCAAGCCAAAATTTTTCAAACCTAATTGTGGCAGTTAAAAGGGGAACCGCATGCATTTTATTACGTTAGCTTATTTTTAGGGTTTTAAATTAACAATTTTTAAGAGATAAATATGTAACAGCAAATAAAAGATGCCGCCTTTGAATAATTTACACAACTGACTCTATCCAGTTGGGGGGTCTGGGGGGCGCATCCCCCCAGAAATTAAAGAATTTTTTATTTTTGCTGCCTGAAGCGAATCTTTCTGAGCACATTTTTCGTCCTTTAGTATAATCAAAAGCAGTTTGGTTTAAACAACAGAAAGCCTGTTCGTAAATTTATATGAAGGGAATTAACTAATGAAGAAATGCTAACTTGTATATATAAAGTTACAGGGTAGCTAAAACTTTGCTATTTTTCGTGAATTGAAAAGACATTTTAAGATTGACGATGACGAAATAATATGCAATACTTCGCGCCGAAGGCGCGAAAAATTTTGGATTTTACTTCTAAATTGCTTTAATTTTCAGCAATTCTCAGGCTCAACGCAGCCTACAGCTGCTGTCTGCGTCATAAATATTTCCTGATGGCAGATATTTTCAGGGGGGCAATCTATATATGGTGGCTACGCGCCTGGACACACCTCTCATATATATATATATATATATATATATATATATATATATATATAGATATAGGCGTTACATAGCATGACAGCACAATTAACAGCATCAAGACACATTATAATGTGTCTTGATGCTGTTAATATTATAATGTGTCAAACCAAGAGTACATAATCCATAAAAGTATGACAGGCGTCAGACTCTAAGTATTAGAGGCTGAAGCTGTCCTGTGCATATAGGTCAGCTGGAACCGTTAATACGGAGTATGAAAAAGTCCTACTTCTATGTACTATGTACTCTAGCCAAACATGGCATAAACATGCATTGACATAGGAACGAGTTACGTTATCGTTGACTAGCAAGGCCTTCACGAAAAAGCCTCTTATGTATTATGTACTCTTGATATGAAGTGACTAGAATTATTCTTCCGTGCCCTCAATGTAGCCCAAAAGCATGTTAAGTGGCATCGGCGAGCCTGTTTCAACAGGTTCGATGTCATCCACTGGAATCTGTAGTACGGGGGGTGGTGAGTCTGGCCCGTCTGCGCTAAAAACGTCGTCTGTTAGCGACGACATATCGGTCTCCTCCAGTGGAATCCATTCGCCATTCGTCATGAGGATCAATTGATCCACACCACCTTCATCCGAAATATCATCCTGTTCATTATTATGATCATCATCATCATCATCATCATCATCATCATGTACAGATGGTAGCCATACATTCAAATCGCCTTCGAACGGTAATAGTACATGATCCTAAAATTATAAATGCAATATAAAAGGTACATACGCATGCAACAATCAACATTTCAAATGTGCTTAGAACAGTTCTAAAGAAAAGAAGGCTACATTTTTACCCAGAGGATAAGACAATCTACATTTTTGAAGCTCACGCTCCTTGTTCCCAAGAACAACACCGCTACTTAAACCTGCACAATTAACGCCTCGCTGATCTGAGAGTAGTGTATGCTAATAAACCTTTAACATTGTTATCCGTAAGGGGGAAGAAAAAAGCACACAAAGCACCGTTTCCACGAGTTCCCGTGGAAACTGCCCAATGGTTTCCACTAGTGATGGGCTGAGCACTGGATATCTGGATAATTCTATATCCGGATTCCGCATAATATCCGAAGAAAAAATATTCGGACATCCGTTTACATTTCAAACAAATTGATAAAAAAGTTTTGATGTTTGACAAAAATTAAAACCTTTTGAAATATTTTTAATAAATTTCTCTAAGAATGTTTTTGAATTCACGAATAGCTTGACTGAAATTTAAAACGCAACGAAAAATCGAAATGTTAACTGCGAAATTGAAAAATTTTCTTAAGCCTAAGTTTTGGGTAATAGGCGGATAACCGGCTATCCGTACATCCGCCATCGAAAAATAGGCAGATATCCGGGTATAAAAAATATCGGGTGCCCATCATTAGTTCCTACCAACACTCTCGCAACTTGGTCAAACGTGTCTGCTTAAAATCGATAGCAGTTTTACCCGTATCCAATCCTCCCATCTATCTGATTCAACAATATAGGCATAATACATAAGTCTGACAAGTTAAACGTGTACGTACGGTACATTTCACGGACGCCCAGTCAGTTCGGACTTATCGCCAATATTGGCGAAAAAGTATGATATTATTCAGGAAAAAGGTCTTTACAATGGCTTTTCGCCAATTCTGTTTGGACTTTACTTCAACGTTGGCGAAAATCGCCAATGTTGGCGATAGTTCTCCAATTTTTCAAATTTCTCCAACCGACCCGCGTTCCGTGAAATGTAGCGTATACATGCATGAAACTAAACTAAACTAAACCATTCACGCTACGGGCATATCTTCTTCTACTTAAGGCTGAGTCCTGTACCCAACCACTGAGATTACTTTAGTAGGGAGGGCGGGGGCGCCCTTACTGGAGCACCACTGGCCCAGCTCCCACTTTTTTGGGTTTCCTCCGACTCACCCTAGCATTTTTAGCATTTTTGGTCAAAATGTTTCCAGCTTCGTTGGAATTTCTTGGTCGAAAATCGTCTATATTTGTACTTCAACTTAATTTTCGAGCACTTTTTAGCTTAATACTTATGACAGTCACAGTACATGTAGAAAACAGGCTGTTTCTACCGTATTTTTTTAGCGTTTTTGCCCATTTTATCCCCTCACTTTTGGCCCTACCCCACTTGTTTTTCGCCTAAAATAAACCCAGAACCATAACGGGTGGCGGCTCCTAACGGCGGAGCAATAATCAGAAATATATATTATACTCATAAATGCAAAGCAAAAAACGCTAATCTATGTCGAAAATTTAGAAAATCAGTTTGAAGGTTAAAAGCATTTGCGTTTGTGCTTATAGAACTACAAGATAAAACTAATTACCAACAGTGTGAAAATTTTTGAAAATTGACCCTCAGACACTTGGAGACGTTAGACAGTAGCAAAAAAGTAGGAGGGTGCATACCAAAATAAGGGGGATTCAGAAAAGGCATAAAAACAGAAAAATGTTTTCTAAAGAAGTTGAAAGATTTTTGAAAAATCAGCAGTAAATAAAATCGGATACGTTTTGGGAATCTTTTGACTTTGTTACGGAATCTTTGACAATCCAGAAGCAGTGTGAGCAGCATTTCAGCTATCGGGAGAAAAAGAAAAACTTTACTTTACTGAATAAAAGCAAAATTCAAAAATCCAAAAAAACAGTTTTTGCTACAATATTTCAGGTAAACTCCAACACGTCGTGGTGCTTAAAGTAAAAGCTTAGATCCCATTCCTTTCTACAAACTGGGCTCGCATATATAAATATATATATACTTTAATCTGTAATATCTCATACCAGGCAGGCCCGCACACAGGATTTTGAAAAGGGGGGGGTCCAAGCTAAAAGCAACGGGGGGTCTGGGGGGCGGAGACCCCCAGAAGTTGAAGAATTTTTGCATTTTTGCCAAAAACAGTACATTGGATATATATTTATTTCTTGCAAAAAGTGAATTATCGCGCCGAAGGCGCGAAAATTTTTTTAAAATACCTGTTTTTGCCGTAAAAATAGCAAAAATTTTCCATTTTGTCATTCCAAAAGGGGGTGGGGTCTAGACCCCTTGAACCCCACCCCCACCCCTGGGTGCGGCCTTGATACCAGGCGATACGAATCCGAATTTCCACTAGCACTTATACTTATATAGTAGAACGGTTTTAAACAGGGAAGTGTAAACCTCGTAGCAGGCAAAAACTACCGTAGCATTGTTACTACCTGTACACATACACTGTGTCACTAATCATCCTCCCCATGTATAAATCAAAAATTATATATATATATATATATATATACGTAATACGTATATATTCCCCCCTTAAATGTTCCAAGAAGTTTCCCTCTTCGCAGGGGCTTACCGGAATTTTCAGCGCTTTAGCTTTTTAGCTTTCTTGTTAATTTATAACCACATAAACATCAACATTTCCAAACATTTTCACAGAAATTTGCCCTCAAGCGAGTCCCCTTGATCTGTAATATTAAGCAAGCCAGTTTACGTATAATGGGATATACAGGGAACCTACATTATTTGGAATTTCTTCACCGTAAACGTCATCTGAAGTGTCGACTAAAACTAAGGATTAAAATACAGAAATGTGACGTAAGACAAACATTGTACATAACTAGAGATGCACTGGAAGCGCTACTACCAGGGCGGGTTGGGTGGGGAGGAGCCAGGCGCGAAGCCAGGGGGGGGGAATGGGGGGAATTCCCCCCGAAATTGTGTTGCCCCCCAGGAATTTTTCCCTGCCATGTGTAAAACGACCATTTTTTTAAAAATTTTCGCGCCTTCGGCGCGTATTTACTTAAATTTCCAGCATAATATGAGTTTGGAACGCCAAAAATGTGTTCTAAATACCCTATTGGGTGTGCTTCGCCTAGTTTATGCATCATTTGCGTACATGAAAACGTATTGAGCCTCTTTTCGCTTCTTTAATTCAAGGGATGCTTTGAAAAATTTCCTCAGACGGTACAAATTTGAAAAATTTTTCAACTTATGGGGGGCTCCGCCCCCAGACCCCCCCGCCACATTTTGGCATTCCCCCCCTCGAAAATTTTTTCTGGCTACGCTAGTGGGAGGAACCTTCCTATTTTTAGGAGCTCCTCCTAAGTTTTCAAGTTAAAAGAGCAAAATTAAGATTTAGGCGTTCTATGAAGGGCTTCTAATCTAGGCGAATTCGTAAAGTTTGCTCTTAAGGTGCTCGTATCGTTTTGTGTAAATTTGACCCTATAGGCTTTAATTCTTTATGAAAGTGGATGAAACTTTCCCAATATACTATTTCGGTGCTCTTTAACATTCTGGGACCAGTCCCGCATTTTTAGGTGCAAAGATAGGAAATTTTTGGTTTTTGCCATTATTCTCTCAGCACATAGTAGAGACACCAGATTGGTTGGTATGGCTGGAAAGAGGACACAAAAATGTACATTTTTGCTTTTACAACTTTTGAGCTATCTCTTGTGGTTAAGTCAGTATAAGCAAAAAACGATTTTTGGGGTCCAAAAATGGCCGTTTTCGAGAAAATCAGTTTTTTCAAAATTACTGCCAAATCGTACGGACAATTTTGGTTAATTTATACTCGATCGATATACGCTCTAACTACACATTTTATCAATGCCTATTAGCCGGAGTTTCTTGCTCTAAGCCAGAGATTTGGTCGAAAAACCATTTTGGCAAAACTGCGATTATTTTGTTTTGAACATCGATTTCACAAAAACTACCCAATGGATTCGCGTGATTTTTGGCAGGATGAGAATTCGCACTATTGCGGAGGGACGTTTTTCTTGGTTTGAGCTAAAACATCTCCAGTTGCGAAAAAACTCAATGCAAAGTTGCGAAATATCGTGTCACCGCACATTTAATGGATTTTCTTGAGCGTTAAGACCTGCTGAGCCAAATCCAAAAAAATGTCCCTCGGCCCACATGTCCTTTATAGGACAGCACAAGAAAAAATTTTGGCCGATTCCACAGTTTTGGGAAATCGATGTTCAAAAATGTTTGGTCTATATTCAGCCTGTCAGATGTCAGTAAGTCAGAAAATTTTCGCTATTTTTCGCGGAGTTTTACTAGTTTCGTACTCTCATGAGAATCTACAGATTATAAGCTTTAAAATGATGTATAAAGCTCTTTCCAACTCACAAAAGTGCGAAAGTTATGGCGTTTCAAAAAATACCCACAAAAGCACTGCACAAAACGATACCAGCACCTTAAAATCGGCACGTTCTAGCACTCCTAAGCCTGTCCTAAATTCAAAACAGTACGTATGTCTGTTATATATTTTGCCATAAAATTATTGCAATACGCGACAATAATTCCCAGAAACATTTTAAACGATATTAAGGATTACTCTATGATATTTCTCAAGTCTAAAACCTGTTAGTTTTGTCACTGAATTATTGGATTTCTAAATAACGATTTTTGTGACCTAATAACGGGCTTAATTATTTAGTATATATATGTCACCTCAATTAATTTCAGTTAGTTATCGTCAACCATATTTACGATGAAATTACCAAAAATATGCTAAATATAAGTAAGAAACTTAAGAGAAAACATAAGAGTGCTCCTAATCCTACGGCCGTTTACACCAACTTCGAGATTAGTTCATAGCCCAAGTTTGAGCTGGAGCTAATCTCGAACTCAAGATTGGGTAAGCTTGAGGTTATCTCCAACTTCAACCTAGAGGTTATGCACCAATTGATAATGATTTCTGATATACACAGATTGGTCAAGCTGGAGCTAAGCTCCAGCTAAACTCTAACTTGTGGGTTACGCAGCTTTAAAGAGTCACGCGCTAAGTGTAAGGGGCAGGCTTCAAGTTGTTTTGTGAAACAGTTTAAGAGGTGTTCCAAAGTTGCTTGGAAAGGTGTCGTAACTTTTGTCTTAGGAGCAGCTTTAAGAGCAAAATCTAGGAGGGCTTTGTAGAGCGGCCCCCATTCAGGACAGCGGGCCCCGATTGGTGGGACCGGAACCTTTAAAGGCAGAGCTCGAGTCGCTCAATTTCTCAAAATTTTAACTTAGCTAAAAATCGGGTACAATAAGAACAGTGATTATCTTCTTGTTTTTATTATTCATTTCCGACGTGAAACGCTGCAAAACGTAGTCCAAACCAGTAAAAATTTCTGAAAATTTAAACGAGTTCCGGCTCCAGCACATCTCTATAATATAGCAAACATATATTTAAGGAAATCATTCTAGCACAAAGGGTGTTACTTACGTATAAAGTTTCACAATATACAACTGTCCCTAACTTGGCTGGGTAGGAAAAGTGCAGTTTTTGGGGATTGCAGGGGCAGGAAATTCCGCCCCTCCCCCCCCCCCTTCCACGGGCCGAGGAGTAATGTCGGCTTTGAGGTGAACTTTTTTGGCGAAAAAGCAGCCAAATATTTCAATGTTTTAAAATTTCGATAGGGGAAGCAAAACCAAAAAACTAGAAGGGGTCAACAAAAACCGGTGAGGTCCCGGGAAGGGTCAGTTTCGGGAGTCCTACTCCTTCGTTTAAAAATACCCTGGGTAGGATAGGGCCGAAAAATCTAGCTGACATTCCTTGGCAAAAGGTCATAGAGAAATAACGAAAAACGCCTGCCTGCAGTCACTAAGGCCGAAGCCTTAGTCTGAAACAAGAGAGCCAATGGGCGCTGTTCGGACTAAGGCTTCGGCCTTAGTGACTGCAGGCAGGCGTTTTTCATTATTTCTCTATGATTAATGCCTTGTATCCCTCGTGGATCCGCCTGCTGGCCCGCGTTTACCTCATTTTCTTGATTTCGTGGCAAGAGGGATACTCGTTCCCCTTTTTGAAAACTACTCACAATACATTAATTATGCTGGCATTTGACCAATATTTCTGTAGGGAAGAAACTGGGGGTCTTCGATTTCTATGATGGGAAATTTTCACAAAATGCTGTAATAACAGCTATATAATCTTTCTGCGGAGCAAAAGTTAAACTATTTTGAACTGTTAACTGAAACTTAACTCCTCCTAAAATCAGTTTAAAACAGAATAAAACTCAGAGAAAAGCCGCTACATGTTTTGAATATATGAAAACAGATTTCTATTAATCCACCCTCAAAAAGTGGGCTTCCCAGGCACTGTTGAATTCAGGGCGACCTAAAACCGGAGACCTCCCCAACCCCCTACAACCCTCTGAATAAAACTAACATACTTTCTGGAACAAGAAAATCAGTGCCAGAATTCAGCACCACATCCATTGCACGTCTTCCACTGTTGCCGTAGTTATAAGACGACGACATCGTTACAATAATACCAGGTACAACGATGTACACAAATGGATATATCCAAGATCTATTCAATCTAGTGTAGCCTATGCTCGGTTTAGCCCAAATGGTGTAAAGAGATATGTTCAGCCACCAATCCAAATAAACAGCTTGCATTAAAATACCAACACCAGTTACCAGCTGGTAGGTAAGAAGGGTGAATCACGCAGGCTAAAATACCAAAGTATATATATAACGTGAGCTATCTGGAGCTATAAACTGATAAAATAATGGGAAACACTGCAATCTGCACACAGGAAAAAAGCCCAGAAAAACTTTCAGCAACCAAATCTATGTACGTGTAGTCTTCGTTTAGAAGGCCAGTTGTTAGAGACACGCTAAGCTAGCATACAGCAACTTTAGATTAAGTATATTATATTGATTTCTATCCCACACTGCAGTGAAAACAGACTTTAGAATAAACCTAAGGTGCGAAACTTTCCTGTCAAAATTGCAGCAAAACTCAACAATAAATGTAAAGTAAACGTATACCTGCTGTACCTAATTTCAATTTCCAAATATACAGCGAACATTATTTCAGTTATATAAAAATGAAATTTAAAGAAATTCTGAATTTCAAGAAAAGAAAAAGAAACTTTCATTTTATTGCTTTCATAAGACTATGACAGCTGATATGCTCTTATTGTTAGAGAGTGACCTTTGCCCAGCTCTTTACCACTAGACTAGCACAAGCACAAATTAACAGCTGCGTTTCTTCAAAGTCGGCAATCAAGGTTTTATCAGTCAACTGTCACAGAACACGAGTAGTTGAAATTATTGCCTCTAATATTTGATGCATATATTTAAATGAAAGAAAATTAAAAGAAAAATTTTCTTGAAATAAGTGAAAGAAAACTTAACTGAAATTTAATGTTAGCTGTAGCAAAGGGGTAGAAATTTAAGAGTATTATAGCCGCTAAAAATGGCAACCGTCGCATAAGGACTTTCTTTCTACCTCGGACAGCAGCAGCGACCTAGATAACTAAAATGTAGCTAAAATGTAAAATGTAGCTAACTGAAATGTAAAATGTACTTGTGGATCTGATTAGTTATATAATTCATCCCACCTCACTCGCGAAAAAACCCCTTTCAGCTAGCTTTGCCCAATAAAATGAACAGTAGCTGGGGTTTTTTACTGGGAGGGGGTGGCCCCCCCACTTTTTGGGTTCCCCAAGCTTTTTTGGGCTTCCCCCCACTCACCCTAAGGTGCCCAGAATTTGCCAAATTTTTAGAATTCTTTGTCAAAATTTTCCAGCTTCGCCGGTATATATTGTTTGGTCAAAAATCGTCTATTCTGGTACTAAAACTTAATTTTTTGAGCACTTTCAAGCTTAGTTATACCAGTATATGTAGAAAACAGGCTTTTTATACTGTATGTTTGACATTTTTAGCTCGTTTTATTCCCCCGTCCACCCCCCCCCCCCACTTATTTTTGCCTAAAAAACCCAGATCGGGCGAAAATTTCGGTATGAGCACACTTTCGACCATGCTGAGTTCAACTAAAGTCAGAGTATGCTGAACTTGAACAAACAAAAATTATATCGAAACATTTCAGATTCTGCGGTCCAAGTCTTATATATATATATACGCAACTTTTCAACAAAATTGTGGCAAAAATTATCGGGTTCTTCTAGTTCTCCCTTGCAAATCTAATAATCGAATTTCGCGAAATATAAAAATGTTGAGCTTTTAACTTGACTGATTGATTATAATAAGCACTAGGGTGGGAGTAACCATAACAAAGACTCATTTTGTTTGTCCTCTCCCAGGACGTAATATTTACCACCACAGGTTCGGATTCACAGCCGTCGAGTCAACAAGAAGTATCACTTCTAATGAAGACAAGAAAAAGATACATCCTTTGAAAGGAGGGAGTGGGGGGGAGGCTGACTACTGTACTGATCCTTCTGCACGGACTCCTACTTTAGGCTAGTGTTGTTGCCCGCCCGGATTTTTGGCTCGGCCGTCCGGGCTTGTAAACCCGGCCGGTTTGCATCAAACGGCTGGCCCGGCCGCGTATTTAGAAAGTGTACACCGTGGGCGCGCATTGGAAAGTGTACTGCGTGTACGCGCACTGAATTAGAAAATGTACACCGTGGGCGCGCATTGGAAAGTGCACTGCGTGTACGCGCACTGAATTAGAAAATGTACACCGTGGGCGCGCATTGGAAAGTGCACTGCGTGTGCGCGCATTGTATTAGAAAATGTACAGCCTGGGCGCGCATTGGAAAGTGCACTGCGTGTACGCGCACTGAATTAGAAAATGTACACCGTGGGCGCGCATTGGAAAGTGCACTGCGTGTACGCGCACTGAATTAGAAAATGTACACCGTGGGCGCGCATTGGAAAGTGCACTGCGTGTACGCGCACTGAATTAGAAAATGTACACCGTGGGCGCGCATTGGAAAGTGCACTGCGTGTACGCGCACTGAATTAGAAAATGTACACCGTGGGCGCGCATTGGAAAGTGCACTGCGTGTGCGCGCATCGTATTAGAAAATGAACACCGTGGGCGCGCATTGGAAAGTGCACTGCGTGTACGCGCACTGAATTAGAAAATGTACACCGTGGGCGCGCATTGGAAAGTGCACTGCGTGTACGCGCACTGAATTAGAAAATGTACACCGTGGGCGCGCATTGGAAAATGTACTGCGTGTGCGCGCATCGTATTATAAAATGTACAGCCTGGGCGCGCATTGAAATACTACATATCTAAATAATGCATGATGATGTATATAAGTGCCTTTTTCACGGCGAGTATGTAGTTCCCATAATGTTCCATCAACTCGGCCCATCACGAATGTTGCTAATGGTATACAAATGGAAAATTTGAAGTAGTAGTTTAAGAAATATTTCTGAACTGAACTATGCTAATTTGCTGTAGTTTGATTTCTCAAATTTAGAATGTCATTTTGATAATTTTGAAAATTTTGCAAGCAAATATATTACGAAGTTTATTTTTAATTTTGGACAAGGTAAACTGAAAATTCCGAGCTTTCTGTACTCTTAACCATGCGTATATATGCATCTTAGCAATAAAACTACACATTTTCATAGCTATCTGGGCGTTATTTATTTCTTAACTAAATCCTAGCTGTGGCTACGTAACGATTTAACAAAATTAAGTAACATACATAGTGACACGACATATTTTATTTGTTAGATTCAGTCGTTTTCAAGTCATTGTCACGATGCAGTTTCCGCCCCCCCCGTGTGAATCTCCCCGGAAAAACTACACCGGCGTAGATTTTCCCCCGAAAAAATTACGCCGGTGTGAATTTTCAGCGGCGGAATTATGCAATAATACAAGAAATAGGGCAGATTTTATTTTATAAATTAAGTTTTGCTCATCATTATGGCAACCAGTTAATTATGCTTTGATGATAGAAAATGATTAGCGTGATTCACCAAAATAATCATTCATTATAATAGTTCTACTCAGATACAAAATTAAATTGAAATATACGGTGAATAAAGACTCTGAAAAATCAGAAATTTTATGGGATTAATTGAAACGATTGTTTGGTTCAACTACTCATTTGATAAACCTTAATAAAGAAAAATTTTAAATAAATGCCAACTACTGAGCGGCTTCTAATGTCATATCATTTGCTTAGTAAAAATAGATAAATTAAAGCATTGAATTTTATCTCCGAGCCTAATCCTTTAAGCAGGAAAAAGTACAAAGTTAAGTTTGTTAAGATTTACTTTTGTTTATTTTGTAGATTTACAATCATAATATACAGCAATCAATGCATTCGATAAAAGCTAGTGAAGAATTTAAGTTCAATTAAATCAATGCTCTCTTTTGATCTTATTAGGTCTTATGTTTCGTCTGTAAGTAAAAAATTAATAAGATGCAACATATATAACTGAAATTTTGAATATTAATCTTTAAAAACAAATTTTAGTATACTTTTCTCTACATTATTACTTAGAAACGAAAACATAGAATATCAGAGTTAGCATTCATTTAAAAAGTTTTTCTTTGTTAAGATTTACCAAATAAGCACATGAATCCAGCAATGATTATCATTACCTAATTAATTTTACAAAATCTCTGATTTTTCAAGCATTTTTATTCATTATATATTTCAATTTAATTTTGTACTTTTCATTTTTATTTACTTTTTTACTTGGTTTTACTTATTTACTTATTGACTTATTTTATGTTCTATTTATGTCAATTTTTTACATACTTAATTTTGTGAAATCGTATTCAGTCAGCCACAGCTATATTCACTTAAGGTGCTGGTTTCCTTTCGGGTATTTTTGACTCCTGCGGCTTTAATCCTTTACACAAAGGGCTAAAACTTACGAAATAACCTATTTCCGTGCTCTTTAACATTTTAGGACCAGTCCCGTATTCTTAGGCCAAAAGATAAGAAAGTTTTGGTTTTTGGTCTTAAGCTCCCGGTAGGTAGACAAGACACGGGATTGGTTGGTATGGCTGGAAAGAGGACTCGAAAAGGAACATTTTTGCTCTTACAACCTTTGAGCTATTTCCAGTGGTTAAGTCAGTATAAGCAAAAAACTGTTTTTAGGGTCAAAAAATGGCCATTTTCGAGGAAATCAGTTTTTTCAAAATTACTGCCACATGTTAAGGACAAAATTGGCTTAGTTATACTCAATCGATACATCGTCCAAATGCACATTTTATGAATGCCTATTAGCCGGACTTTATTGCTTTAAGCTAGAGATTTGGCCGAAAAACCATTTTGGCAAAACTGCGATTATTTTGTTTCGAACATCGATTTCTCAAAAACTACTCGACGGATTCCGGAGATTTTCGGCAGAATCGAAGTTCGCACTTCTGCGGAGGGACGTTTTGCTTGGTTTGGGCTAAAACTTATTGAGTTGCAAGAAAACTCAATGCGAAGTTTCGAAATTTCGTGTTACTGTGCATTTGGCCGATTTTCTCGACCGTTAAGACCTGCTGAGCCAAATCCAAAAAAACGTCCCTCGGCCCATATGTCCTTCATATTGTGGCACAAAAAGAACTTTTGGCCGATTCTTCAGTTTTGAGAAATCGATGTTCAAAAACTTTTGGTCTATATTCATCCTGTTAGATGTCAGCATGTCAGAAAATTTCTGCTATTTTTTTGCTAATTTTGCCAGTTCTGTAAGCTCATGTGAATGTACAGATAATAAGCTTTAAAACGATGTATAAAGCTCTTTGCAACTCCCAAAATTGCGAAAGTTATAGCGTTTCAAAAAACACCACAAAAGCACTGCACAAAAGGATACCACCACCTTAAGAAATAAATTATGCCCAGAAAGCTATCAAAATGTTTAGTTTTATTGCCAAGATAATTACGGATATTTCTAACCATAGGTTAACGCGGGGGGGGTCTGGGGGGGGCCAAGCCCCCCAACCTGGACAAGGTCCAAGCCCCATCGCCGTCGGGGACAAGGGGTAACGAAAAACAGCCGGAAAAAAATTAGTTTTTACAGTAAAATTTCAGAAACTTTCCGGCTTCGCAAGATGCTTAATTTTTCGGGAAAATCCCGCAATATTTTGAAATTTTCTACAAAAATTGAAGATTTTTTGCAAATTTTGACAAAAAATTGCTAATTTTAATAAAATTAGCGTTAATTTTTCGAAAAATTTTAAAAATATTTCTTGAGGTACAACCCCCCCCCTGAAAAGTTTTGTTCAAGGTACAAGCCCCCTCAAAATTTTTCGGGGACAAGCCCCCCCAGGACCCGACCTTATGTTAATGTATGTTTCTAACAGTACAGAAATTTAGGAATTTTGAGTTTATCCTGCCAACAATTAAAAATAAATTTCGTGAAAACCTATGTCTTCTTGTAGATCTTCAAAATTATCAAAATAACATTCTAAATTTGAGAAATCAAATTACAGTAAATTGGCATAGTTTCAGTTCAGAAATATTTCTTAAACTACTAGGTACTTCAAATTTTCCATTTGTATACCATTAATAGCAACATTCGTGATGGGCCGAGTTGATGGCACATTATGGGAACTACATACTCGCTTTGAAAAATGCACTTATATACATCATGCATTATATAGATATATAGTATTTCAATGCGCGCCCACGGTGTACATTTTCTAAATACGCGGCCGGGCCGGCGGCCGTGTGATGTAAAGCGGCCGGCCGGAACCAGTTTTGCGCTATTTTTGGTGCATTTTGCAACATTTTTAGCATTACATGATGCATTCACTTACTCCTGGTTATGCATAATAGATAAAATCACGTACTGGTCCTCTGGTTTAAAAAACCGCCGAGTTGGCTGTTTCTCACCCGGCCGGCCGGATTGACAGTGCCCGCCCAACAACTCAACTTTAGGCCCTCCATAGCAGTGGCTTCCGCTTCGCATCTGCTCATTTATATAATACTTGTTCATTAGAACTGAGAATGTGTTGTGGTGGGTGGGTTTCGAATTACTCACTATTGACCGAATTAACATTGTAGGCGACGAAAGTCTTGGACCACTAGACCGACTCTGTTTAAGATAATGAATGAAGAGACTCTATGGAAAATAACACACCTGTGATCCGTAAAAAATTGAGCCACGGCTGGGAATTGAACCAACTTCCCCCTGAACAACAGCCACCTACACTAGTGCTGGGACCGGTTCCGATTTTTGAAACCGGTTCCGGTTCCGGTTCTTGACTACTCTAGCTACCGGTTCCGGTTCCAATTGGTATTTTGATAAAGCTAAAATCACGTTTTGTTATTTTTTTATAATTGTTATAAAAACTTAATATATTTAAGTGCACAAAGCTATGAACGTTTTTAAACAGTGTTTTTGCTTACTTTTTACTATTTATATACAAATATTTACTGTGAAAAAGATATGGTCTGTTTCATTTTTACCAATATGTTGGGGAAATTTTAGCTACCAGGGGCCTGTTGCATAAAGGTGATTAGAGGATTAGTGATTAGTTGATTAGTGTATGTAGCAGTTTTTCGCGGATAATCAAAGCTACGAACAGGCTAAGACCACAATTTAGATGTCACTTTGAAGCGTTTTGAGCGTTCTAATGAAATCATAAGTTTAAATTAAGTTACAATTTAAATGGGAATGATGCCAGCTTAAAAAGTGAAGAAATTACAATTGAGTAAACAAATTTGTAACAAAAGAGCGCTATTCTCTTTCAAATCCTAAACCTATACTGGCTTTTTCCTAGGCAAAAATTTCTGAAATTTCTGGGGAGGGGGAAGTCTGGGGGGGCTCGGATTTCTGGGGGGGAGGGGGTGCAGAAAATTTTTTAGAAAAATGTCTAAAAATAGCTATTTTTTGCTGCTGAGCTAAAAAATTGACTATTTTTAACTTAAATTTAAGCTTAAAATAGCTAAAAAATGCTTAAAAATGGGTAAAAATCCGGCAACGCCGGAAAAATTTTTCAAAATTTACCCTTAAAACCCTATTTTTCCGGGCACTTCAGGGTGGGGGGAAGGCCCGAATCCTGGGGGGGGCGACTCAAGTCTGGGGGGGATCGGATTTCTGGGGGGCCCCCACCCCCCCCCGGGCGGAAAAAGCCAGGACATAAGCAGAAAGTACTAAAATATGACTATGAAATATGAAAATTTTTAATAGACCAACAAAGGCATTCTTTTTCGGTAGCGCTAGCCAATTGCTATTAATTAAATAAAAACGGCACCTGCTCAGGGACACTGTTGCTCAGCTTAACCCTTAATCTGGAGTTGCGCCTTCAGTATACTGGTTTGCTTCAGTTGAAGTTTGCACGCAAAAATTGCAGAGGCAACAGCTAAAGCTGGAAGAGTTACAGTAAAGCATCAAATCCTTAATGCTTTGTCATCCTTAAAGAAGAGTTAACACTGAATACACTTTAGTTTTTCTTTTTCTATAACCTTTTCAGAAAACTTAAAACATTGACTGAAAATTGATATTAAAGACATCGTAAAATTGGTATCAAATCTTCTGCTATTTACACAACAACTTTCAAAAATAAAGTTTCAAACAAATCAACTAAATAGAAGTACCAAAATAAAGTTAAATTCCAAATGCTAAATTCAAATTCATAAGAAAATTTTAAAATGTTACAAAATAAACCTTGATTGAAGTTTCAAACAGCCAAAATTAACACTAGAACCGGCCGGTTCCAAAAGCCACCGGTTCCGGTTCTACCGGTTCTTTTGGAACCGGTCCCAGCACTAACCTAAACCACACCTTAACTAAAATATCTTTTCAAATAATTTTAATTGATGACACCAAGAAAGGACAATCGGAGAACCAGTACACAGAGAACAGCTTTTAAATATTGTATATATTGTAATTTAATCAAAGAATGAAATGGTTGCACACCACCAAGCATCCTAAAAGGCTAAAGGTGCATTCATAGTTTCAGACGCAAGCAGACGCGCATCGGCGCACACACGTAAGCGTCTACATGCGTTCGTGAGCATGAATACGTTACATTATTTTTAAAC
Organism: Trissonchulus latispiculum; assembly: GCA_030248195.1. Classification (NCBI taxonomy): domain Eukaryota; kingdom Metazoa; phylum Nematoda; class Enoplea; order Enoplida; family Ironidae; genus Trissonchulus; species Trissonchulus latispiculum. The sequence continues at coordinate 21,781 of JASAND010030212.1, read as the reverse complement.
GGTTAAAACAGCATGTTATAATCTGAGGCGTCTACGCGCGCCTCTCTGCGTTCGCGACTATGAATGCACCTTAAAGAGTTTGCTCTAGCTTTTAGTATTTCACTGAGATGATCTTTACCCGGTAGACACAGTCTTTAGACATAGGCTTGCCGCTTAGCTTTAGCCCTATATGATATGGCTTCAGGAGATACCCCAATAAGAACTTCATCAATCACTTATCAATAGCTTAGGCTTCGATTTATATCGCACTAGCCACCAGAATAACAGTAAAGTCTACCATCTAATCATAAAGGAAACACAAACACAGCTAAAGATAAAGTTTTATTTCCACAGCAAAATTCCACAGTTAAGACAAGTTTTCTTTCTACAAGATTAAAATAATTTCCAGATACAAACAGGATAGCAAAGCAATATTATGTCGTTATTTAAAAATATTCTTAATACACAAACTATCAAACTAAGATAAAAGGACCTTCATAACACATAAAATCTGCCCCATCGTTTCACTCATATTAATCTAGATTTAAAGTTTCACTGAATGCCCAATTTTTGGCGTTCTTAAAGTAAGGCCAAACTTAGCAAATATCTTGTTCTCTGTTCGCACGATTATTATATTCACTTAAAAGAAATCTTTTAAAAAGTCGATTTGGAAATTTAGATTGCGGAAAACTCCTGCGGTTGATGGGTTTAAAAATTGACATAAAATAAAACCGTCACCTTTAAACTAAAATAGCTAGATATACAATATAGAGTAAAATAATGATATACATAATCTAAATCAAAATATTGTGATATATAAATAAAAAAGCAACGGCAAGAAAAATATATAGGTCAAATAAATATATGCAAACTATATAAAATGTTTTTGGATTTTTTCAACTCTTTCACACCGCACAGCACGCAAAGCAAAACAAATGTGTAAGTATATATATGTTAACAGTAAGTAAGTAAAATATGTAGAAGTTTTTATAAAATTTTCAAGTAAACTAGGTATATACAAACAAATTAGATTTGTGTAACTTTTACAAGTGCGTGGTACTGTATTATAATACCGCCGCTTTCCCAAAAATAAAATTAGATTTTCACGTTAGATTTTAACCATGAACTATACGCTGAACAACTAAAATAATACCAGACATTTATAACAAGAAAACGAATATAAAACATGCCGACCCACGAAGGATACAAGACATTACAAGATGAAATAATGAAAAACGCCTGCCCTGCAGTCACTAAGGCCGAAGCCTTAGTCCGAAACAAGAGAGCCAATGGGCGCGAGGAGCGCTCTTACCCAGAGAAAACTACTTACGTATCTTGTGAGGAACTTCTGTCTGGTAAAATTACAGACATTGAAAGAAATAAAATTATATATATTACAGTCTCCTGCAACCAGAATTAAGCACAAAAAGCATATTACGCTGGGTTTACTTTGTAGGGGGAGCGGAGGCGCCCCCTCCCTTTTGGGTTCCTCCCAATCGGCCCCCCACTTTTTGGCTTCCCCCACTCACTATAAGGTGCCCAGAAAATGCCACATTTTAAGGATTTTTGGCTAAAAATTTCAAACATCTTCTTTTTAAATTTCTTGGTTAAAAATCGCTTATTATGGTTCTAAAACTTAAGCTTAGTTATAGCAGTAAATGTAGAAAACAGGCTATTTTACTGTAGTTTTAGAATTTTCAGACCATTTTATTCCCCCCTTCACTTTTGGACCTCGAACCCCCTGGGGAGGGGGAGGCTCCTCCACTCTCCCCACCCCCACTTTATTCGAATAAATAAACCCAGTTACGCACAATAAAATATAATCAGAACGCCGAAAAAAATTAAAAGCATGAACATATACATTATAATGTATAATTGAGGCATATATCTGATTATAATTCAATTGCGCACAAATCATTATTCAGCATTTTGCATATACCATATACCCTAGGACGAATATGAAAAATTATCTGATGACGGGGATTCAAACCACTAACCATCAAACAAACCGTATTTATTTAAGAGGGAGGAGGGCGTCACGTTGTAATCAATCAGTAACGATTTTCGCCCATTTTCAGGTGGAAAATAGCCAATTTTAATTCCAAAATATAACCTAGGTAACCAAAAGATAATTTGTGTTCTCATTCAAGATGCGGAAAAGTCATTCAAGTTCAAAAAAGCGTATTATAAAATTAGAACCTTCGAAAGACAGCCTGGAATGACCAGCTAGACTTCCCGATTTTAGTTATTTTTACCCATAAGAAAAAGTATTTGGAAATACCCGACATACCATGTTTACCTCTATAGCTTTAAGCTTTTTTTGGTAACTGTTTCTGTTTGGAGTAGCTTATGCGTAGAACGTCATGTAGGAGTCATCTTTAAAACAGCAAAAGAGTGATAGCAGGAATGTTGGGCAAACCAAAGTACCTGTCCTAAGTATCTTACGTACAATGACTACCACAAAATGGGAAAACGAGCAAAAATCGGAGACGGTAGAAAATTTGATGAGAAAATCCTCCTCCACATTACCACTCGACCACAAAGACATACCATACCCATCTACAAAATGAATTAAAAAATAGTACCCAGCTCAAAAAAGTTGCACAGATCAAATTCTTAAGTAGGTATACAGATAGGTAACACACTGCATAGGATAAACGCAGAATACAATGTACGTAAGCAGATCACTTAAAGAAGTCAAGCCGACAAATTGTACAATTTGTATCGGTTTTTAACCGAAAGCTAATCCACAAATTTCTGTTACTAAGTTGATGTGCGTCTAAACTTCTAGAGAATGAAGAATACAGGGGCTTTGCAGTAGGTATATAGATTTTATGGCCATTGCGAATATAGGGGCGGGGCTGGGAGTCGCCCTTTCCGAAGCCGAAAATCCCCACTAGCATTTTAGCTTTTCCCAAGAAGCTTAAAGCTTTGTCAATAATAAGATAAATTTTCAAAACATTTCCGACTTGGAATATTTTTAATTAAAAAATGTCCATTCTTATCCTAAAACCTGGCGTTCTTGAGATTTTGCGTTTCTCCATAAGAAATATGCCAAAACGGAGATCTTTGATGTTTCTGTCTTATTTGTTGGCCTATATGTGGATGGAGCGATATTTGGGGCTCAAAGTAGCCCTGCTGCGTGTCGCCAAAAAATACCAATTTTCGGCTCATTTTTGCAAAAAAATCCACCCCCCTAAAATTTCTTCCCCACACCTCGGGCCCGGTCCCCCCTTCAGGGAGCCTCCCGCTCCGGAAAAAATCCCTCCCTAAAAATTCCCTGGTATGTGCAAACAGTTTGAAGGTACAATTTGCCAGCCAGCATCATACAGTACGTACAAAGACAAATAACATAGAACGCAACGCTTGTCACACTCTTATTTATTATGTACTCTACAGTGCAGTTAATACAACTCGTCAGTCTGGAAGAACCAACAGGAACGGTTTCTTAATCACCAGAACCGCGTTAGCGAATTGGTATTCCGTCTGCTTGTAGATAATTCGACAGCGACGGGGTCCTGACGGCAACTGAATGACGTAGACTTTGAAACTGCCGGCGGAGGAAGGCCCGGACAGGACAGGTTGCTGTGAAGAAGTAGGCGAGGCCAACTGTGAACCAGACTCACTGAGACCCGGGCTACCCGGGGTAATCGGAGTAGCCGGGGCTGAGACAGCAGGGCTCTGCTTTCGCCTCTTCCTTCTGGGACTACATCCTGCTGACTTGGAACCAGTCGCCCGGGAAGCCAATTTCTAAACATAATATAAAAATAATAATAAAAATATTATCTAAATGTTAATATATTATCATTTATCACATTTATCAGATATTCTACACAAAATACTTATTAAATATAGATCCCCAGGGGCGTATCCAAGATTTTGAAAAGAAGGAGGTTCAACCCGAAACGGCTAGCCTGAGGGGCAGCCCATAGCACACGTCTTCAATGTAAAAACAACGGCCATCACAGCTTTTGCATCAATGTGAGATAAACTGTTCAAAGATAGAGCCTAATACGGGTGAAAGCACAGCGATTAAGTTAGCGCTGTCCTCCCGGTCCTTCCTAAGAATAAGAATCCTCCAGAACCAGCAGGAAAGCTAAAACTTTTTGGCCCCCTCCTCAATACCATCTCCCACAATCTAGATTTACCATTCCCCTTGAGGGCCAAGCTTTGCGAAAAAAGTTCTATTTCACACAATGCACGAAAACACTGATTCTTTGGGGTACCTAAAATCTCAATCTTTAGCTAAAATCCAGCTGTATACAAAAATCCTAAGAAACGCACAGAGATTGCTGCGCGTCGACTAAACTCTGTTAAAATAATATTATACGTACCTTAAAAGCAATTCTCTTCGTTCCAGCCGTCTTCTGTCGTTTACGTCTGCGACAATTTCTGGACACTGACAGCATCTTATGACGTCGCCGTACTTTATCAATTATATACAGCTGCTCCGCAGAGAATCTGTACGTTCGCTTGAATACCTACAATACAAGAAAAGTGACAATTATTGCAAACAATCAATTTAGATTGCTCCAGCCGCTGCCTGTGAGCAGCCAGTTTATACTAAGACACAAACGATGCTTATAGTCTACTGCGAACACGAACAGCATCAACATCATGGCAACAACACACACCTGGCTTATCCCTAGTGGGGGGAGTGGGGGGGCGCCCCTAATTCGACGACCTTCCCCTACTGTTGTTTCAGTAGGCCGTTTTAATTTCAGTTTCAGTTTCAGTCGGTAGCCTAGGTTAATTTTAGTTTCAGTTTCAGTTTTAGTCGGATACCAAAAATAAGTTTCAGTAGTCGTTCCAAAAGTTTCAGTTTTAGTTTCAGTCGCCGGTCCAGATTAAATTCAGTTTCAGTTTCGGTTTCAGTCGCCGTTCCAAAATAGTTTCAGTTTTAGTTCCAGTCGCCGGTCCAGATTAATTGCAGTTTCAGTCGTCGTTCCAACATAGTTTCAGTTTTAGTTTTAGTTTCAGTCGCCGGTCCAGATTAATTTCAGTTTCAGTTTCAGTATCAGTCGGTGACGCCAAATCGTTTCAGTTTCAGTTTCAGTCCACGTTTAACAATAGTTTCAGTTTCAGTTCAAGTTTACGAATAATTTCAGTTGAAACCTTCGTCCAAAAAATTCAGTTTCCACATGTTTTCATTTCCAAGTGAACTTGTTGAAGCTACTGAAACAATTGTTAAAACTGTTGAAGCTGCATGCAGTCATAGGATTAGGACTCCAGCTTCTATGTCAGTTCTGAATCATATTATGGTTTGCTCTTTTAGTTGCAATCCCTTGGCTAAACAATTGTGTTCTTAGTGAAGGCAAATAAAAAGCTGCAAATTTGGTTTTAGCACTTTCTTGCTGCACTGACTTTCCTTTTGTAATTATATACTTTTTATTTACTTTTTATCAGTTTTTAAGGAAGTAAAGGTTCATTGCTGCAATCCAATGCTTAAGTTTTAAGGCCGTAGTGGTACCACATCAGTAACTTCAACGTAGCTTCAAAGACTATATTAGGCAATTGCACTTTAACTTCTTATTTTTATCTATTAAGCTGACTGTAAACGATCAAAATAGTATTACTGCTAATATGTAATAACAAGCGGCTAAAATTTTACACATTCGTTCAATCTTTCGCAAGGAAAGCTACAAATTAAGGGAAATCTGCAATAATATGAAACAACTTAACAGTCCCACCCCATCTGCGCTTGGGGCTTGGAGTGTAGAAAGATGCTGTGCTCCTCTACTTTGCGTATGAGCAGTTAATGGATGTCTTACTACCGGAGCCAAAAGGCCAAGAAGGTGTCTGCTACAGCTTCCCACTGTGGGACAGCATTCAGGCGACGAAGCGAGAGTCATACTAGCTCTGACTGATGAGGAGAGACAAAGGTTAGCGCCCTCATACAGCCTCTTGCTCTTGGCTAAGTAGCCCGGCAATAATAACAACAACAACAACAACAACTTAACAATGGTTTTATACGCAGAGACTGAAATGGAGTTGCAGTCCTAGCATGAACTGGAACATGTTTCAGTTCCAGCAAGAAGGAAAAACTTCAAATTTTAAGCTAAGACTGAAACTATTTCAGACTTTTCTAGTTTCAGTTTCAATTCTAGAATTGGGGTAGTTTCAGTTTCAGTTTCAGTCGGATACCAAACATAATTTCAGTTATAGTTTCAGTTTCAGTCCACTTTCCAGATTAATTTCAGTTTCAGTTTCAGTGACTTAAACATCACTACCTCCCCCCCTCCATTCGAGGAGCCTCCCCATGAAAGACCTACGACCCCCCAACCCCCAAACGCCAATTTTACCATACCTAACACTCCCCCCTCATAACCTACTCCCAAAAAAACCACTACTTATCTCCAACCCCCAATAATCCTCCATAACACCCCCATTTCCCAATCCCACCCCCCCCCCCCCCACTCCCACCCCTCCAAATATACTAAAATTTAATTTTTCAAACATTTTCTCTCAATTCATTTCTCCCGACTTCTTCTCCCCCCACCCCTATTCCACTTTCCACTCCTCCACTCCCCCTAAAAAACGAACATCACCGAAGAAAAGGCGCTCGGGAAAATACTCTTACTGAAACTCTGCGTGCCGCCCGTTGGTTCCGCCTCAGCCAGCAACTCATTATCCTTTCTCAAGTATTCCTTTTCTTTTCCTTCTTCTTCTTCTTCTTCCTCTTCCTCAACTTCATTCTCACCAGCTGTCACGGTCACGTCACGACCCACATCTGGCAGGCAGTCACGTGACGGCGTCACAGCTGCTTCCCCTTGATGCTCCTGGTACCCTTCCACTGGTGGTGATGGTCGTTGCTGTTGCTGTTGCTGTTGAAGATTGAGAAACATCTCATAGGATATCTTCACACTGTCTTGGCAGCCTGTGCTCGCATCCATAACCAACACATCTATAAAGTGCTGCTGTTGTTGCTGCTGTTGTTGTTGCTGTTGCTGTTGCTGCTGTAGGTTGTAATAATCATCATAGCTCATCTCAATTCTAACACGCTGTTGCTGCTGCTGCTGTTGTTGTTTATCCAACTTAGACTGGACAGCAACGGGGTCGCTGGTCAGCGGCTTCGAAACTGGTGGTTGTTCTGGTTCCGGCTCAGGCTCATCGCCGCCCAGTGGTTCCATCGAACCACCCACCATTTGTTGCTCCCAATTCTCCTCCACAACCGCCCTATCCAGCGCACCAGAAGAAGGCTTCCAAAACTGGGGGCCTCCTAGCTCCAGCTCTGTGGGAGTATTTGGAGTGGGCTGTCGCAGGGGGCGCCGCTGAGGGTGAGGGGACCGGTCCGAGTTCGGTTCTGGGGTAGTCGTCAAGTATCGCCCCAGGAATGAGGACCCGGACACTGTTCCCTTCCCCTCCTCCTCCTCCTCCTCCTTCAAATAGTCGGCCAGCTGGGATAGATCTGGTGCCTGATCCCAGTCAAACTCAGCCAAAGCGTCACCGACGCTTTGCTGAACCGGATTAAACCGGTGGTCCGATGGATCAGATACACCACCGTTGTCCACGTGACTTCCTTCATTTGCATAATGGCCGAAGCCAACAGCTGAGGGAATCGGCTGGTGCGGACTGTTTGAGGAGATTTCCAGCCTGTCTTCTTCTGCGGATGACGATGATGGTGTGGAGGAAAGCAGGCCAGTCCTGCCAAAGGAAGCCAACCCTTGGACAGTGAGATTTGGGTCGGGCTCGCGCTCTCCGTCATTCAACTGATACTTCTAAAGCAGCAAAAAAGCCACAACTGTACAAACACAAATCACAAATTTATTTCATCAAGAAAATTAACTAAAGGTTTAATGGCAGGCGGAACAAGGAGTAGAAGGCATTAATTTTCGGGTATGCTTTTTGCATTAACATTTGTAATCCACGTGGAAACGCCCGCCAGCATGGTGTTACTATAATTCATTTTCTAGATGTATATGAACACTGACTGTAATCTCTACGGCGATATTCGGACTAACCTACACGCTTTCATATTAGCGCGTGTGTCTGCTCGCTGATTGGCACATTAGCCTAAGGCTTACTGTAGGTAATTTGTTAGTCATTTTAATTAATTAATTATGACTTTAGCTAGGTTAATGCAATTAAAAAACTAATTCGACAACATTGTAGCATTTTCTGCTCTTTCTAATTATAGATATAAATATTGCTGCACACTACATTCCTTCGAACTTTTGTATTATCGGGGGGGGGGGGGGTACCGAGCTAAAGCACCGAGCGCGAGCCGCGAGCATATACCTTACATGATTTCAACAAGATAGCTTAAGGTGGTGACTCCTTTTGGCGCATATTGTTGGTTAGCGGCGTAAATTAAGATGAAATTTGACGAAACTTTCCGAAATACGTTCTTTTAGCGTTCTAACACCCCCCGCGCAATACCGATTCAAAAAATTCGATTTCCGGTCAGGGCGGTTTTTCCCAATGTCTGAAAGTTTGGTAGCAGCTATACAGTTATGACTATATTCATTCGAAAGATCTCATTGAGTGTCACATTTTTGATTTTTAAAGCAACGTTCTAGCTTTTCTCTACCGTGAGATATATAATAGCCGATTTTCTTGTTTTGGCGTCGAAAACTTGTCATTTTGCAAAAATCAAATAATCCATCATTTCTTGAACTATGCAAACCGCAAAATCAAACTAAGGGCGTCATTCTGAAGGTCTCATAGGGGCAAATTATCCGACGCATGATAGTCTTCCAACAGCTAACCCGTAGGCTGCTATCATAAAAAATGTAGGTTTTGCAAAAAAACACGACCAATTTTTCCAAAGATTGTGGAGCATTCACCGTGCAAGCTGGAGGGCTGCTACTTAACAGATGTGTTCTGCACAAATATACCCAGGGACGTTTTTTAGTTGGCCCGATTACTGTTTTCTAGCTAAAGTAATCGCTTGACAAATTTGGAAAAAGTAGGCAAAGTATAGTCAAGCGGTAAAAAAAACCCACTCGCCAATGCGGGAAAAAAACCCACCCCCAGTGTGGGCTTACCGGTATGAGCTATCTAGGATTTTAATAGCCTATCTTGAAGAGCATCCAAAATAACCCTGGAGGGTGTATTATGGTAGCTCCCACTGCTTCCCTGAAAATTTTTTGGGACTTTGAAATTTTTGGAAATTTTGGTCCGACCAAGTGCCGAAATTTGGCAAACTTTGCCGGGCCACCCTGAACTACTGGAAAGACTTAGACCAAAGCGGATTATATGTACCTGTAGGGCATCTGTTGCGCTTCATGATGATATATGTCACACTGCTCTGACCCCTCCGGTGCGACCTGGGGGTGACCTGGAGTTGGCGGGAAAAAAACCCACGGCGGGAAAAAACCCACTTTTCAAAATTAAATTTTTTTTCTAACCATTGACCGGAAAGATCAAACCAATACATACATTTGTTTAATAGAGCCTATAGATTAAATTGGTATAGGTTTTACCTGGGTTCGTACTGTTATTTGTGGTCCAGGGGGTCTAAATCGGACACGGTGCCATTTCAAGCCAAAATTTCAATTTTGACCAAAAATGCTTATTTTTGCCTTAAAATGGGTCTAGTTTGGCTCTAAATACAAGAAAAACACGTCTTCTACACGATAGGATGCTTAAACTGCCGAAAATAAAGAATTTTAAAAAATTCCCAAAATTTGCCTATGTTTATGTGTTAAAGATACAACATTTTCAAATGACCATATGACCTCAATTTTAGTACAAAAACTAATATATTTTGATGCAGTTGTTCTAAAAACAACCCGCTCTTTCATTTGGAATGGTTAGAAATGCTCCTGGCAGCTTGCCAAAAATTTTTTGTGGTGGGTTTTTTCCCGCATATGGGTTTTTTCCCGCATTGGGTTTTTTTCCCGCCAGTTTGGGACAATTTTTCTCGCTAACGGCACACCATAGAGAGGTGTTCTATAGCTCATAAGAAAGCTTATGACTAGGCCTAGCTACCTGTATAATCAGCATTTCGATATGTCAAACCATTAAAAAGTTCTGGCCAAAAATCTGAAAAGTGGGGTTTTTTCCCGCTTGACTATACAGGTTACGCACACATTTCAACTTATTTCTCCATAACGAAGAGCGATTTCAGAAATAAATAAAAAGGTATCGAAGCGATTTGATGGAGGTATCGAATGATATAACCGATGTCTCGCGAAAAATTTACTTGAGTCTGCAAAAAATCTGGAAAATTACATTTCTTCTAAAATGTGTTAAAATATTTTAGAAAAGCAACATTAGTCTCATGGTATGCATTAAAAAGGGAAATTGCCAAGCTGCATTTTGATATAAAAATGGCTTCTTAACTCCAAGTAATGAATAAGTATATACTAATGGCCAGTGTTTTTTTTTTGCTCAAAAACGCGTGTAATTACACACTTTTTTCTGGAAAATAGCAAAAATTTTTTGGCGACTGTGTAACATTACACAAAAATTTTGGACGAATTTTGCCTAATAGTCGGAACTTTTTCGAATGAGCATTGATTTGTTCACACATATTTACCGTTTCTGGGGGGCTTCGCCCCCCAGACCCCCCTTCTATACATTGTCTTACATTGAATTTTGGCTAATGGCGCAAACTTTATGTGACAAAAGGGAATCACCACCTTAACAGACTCTTGGTATTACACAGTGCACATATATATATATATATATAGGTATATATACTACACAGAACGACTTACGATCATGTCATGACCAGTAGCGAATTTGGATCCGACGGATCCTAGCTCCGACGTAAGTAATGAGGAATGAGACATCGTGAAAGTTGATACATGTGGGCCTAAAACAAATATATACAGTGCTAAGATAAGAGCCTAGGTTTGCTTTGCACTAAACCAATCGTGAGGAACGCCCAACATCGCCCCCCCAGAAACCTGAAAACCAGAGGCAACGCAAAGCATGTAGGTCTTGTACATACCATATAATTTGTCTTGTAAGTAATATTCTAATGGGTCTTACCTGGTATTTTTTTAGGGATTTGAAAGTGGGGGGGGCTTCCGAACAGTCGGGGGGGGGCGAGTCCAAGGTATAAAATACCAAATTTTTTAGCGAAAAATTAGCATTTTTTAGGTAAAAACACAAAAAAATCGCTGTTTTAAGCTTAAAATTAACTTATAAGTCCATAAATTAGCTAAAAATTGAGAAAAGTTTTGAAAATTTGACCTCAAAAACCTAATTTTTCGACACTTTTGGGCGACCCCCAAAAAAGTGGGGGGGCTGCCAAAATTGGGGGGCTTTCGAAAAGTGGGCCCCCCCAACTAAAAAAATGCCAGCTTACTTATTATGTAGGGGCGCGATAGCGCCCCTACATAATATGGGTATAAAGGCGTCTGCGCGGCCCCCCGGAGACCGTGTTGGCCTGGTGCCAGCTAATTAGAGGTCCGGCGGTGGTAAAAAGGTTACCATCGTAAACAACTCGAGTAGTACTACAAGTACCACCATACTTTTGGTTCGAATTCGAAACTTCGAATTTTTGCACTAGGCGATAGTTACCGTGCGTTTGTTTTTTCTCTCGGTGAATAACGCTTATTGGAAATGCATTTTACGGCTAAGTGTTGGAACGATGTGGGCATTTTGGCACCATACTACTATTATATGTTGGTAGACACTAGACAGGATCCCCCCATGCTACCTTTTTTGGTCATTTTGGCACCTCGCCAATTTTGGCTCTGTGCCAAGGTCCCAAAGTCGGACTTTCGCTATTTTTCGCAAATTTTGGTCACACTTTTCTAGAACTGGGTAGAAGCTGGAGAGGTCTAGTATCTTTTGTTGAAAATTACCAGTAGGGGTGCATAAAGTAAAGAGGGGATTTTTTAATTTTGCTCCCTAGCTTTCAGGAGATGGGCCCAAAATTTGCATTTTTTTGGCCTGTTTTGGCGAAAAGTTTCTAAGTCCCACTTTTACTAGAAATGATCTAAAAGTCACTAAAAATGGCGTTTTTCGGCCTCGGGGTGGTACCCATATATAGTAAATCGGGGTCGCTGAAAACGATGAGCATACTGCCGATACCGCCCGAAGTGACCACTGGTCAGCATGGCTCCCGTGGTTCCTCGCCCAGGGTCAAAGTTGGGAAAACTCTCTCTAAACAGCATTTTTCGGCGTTTTGGCCGGGGGCATATATAGTAAATCGGCTACGCTCGTTTCAATGGGCATATCGCCGAAACCGACGGAAGTGACCACTGGTCACTACAGCCTATGGGTTCTATTGACCACTGGTCAAACGGCCTAAAACTGTGCTTTTCGGCGTTTTGGCCGGGGCATATAATAGTAAATCGACTACGCTCGTTCCAATGGGCATATTGCCGAAATTGAGGGAAGTGACCTGTGGTCACTACGATCTATGGGGCCTATTGACCAGTGGTCAAATCCCTTAAAACAGCGTTTTGCGGCGTTTTGGTCGGGGGCATATATAGTAAATCGGCTACGCTCGTTCCAATGGGCATATCGCCGAAACCGACGGAAGTAACCACTGGTCACTTCAGCCTATATGGCCTATTGACCACTGGTCAAACGGCCCAAAACTGCGTTTTTCGGCGTTTTGGTCGGGGGCATATATAGTAAATCGACTACGCTCGTTTCAATGGGCATATTGCCGAAATTGAGGGAAGTGACCTGTGATCACTACGGTCTATGGGGGCTATTGACCAGTGGTCAAATCCCTTAAAACAGCGTTTTACGGCGTTTTGGTCGGGGGCATATATTGTAAATCGACTACGCTCGTTTAGCATGGCACTGTTCAAGCTCCTTGTATCCATTACCGCATTGCTGGAAAGGGATCCTTTAAAATGACAGAAGGACAAGAAATAAAAATGCTCCTCTGGAGCATGAAAAAGTAATATGGGTGATGGTGAGGTTGCAAAATCAGGAGAGGACTAGTCTTTAAAATGCTTAATATGGGGCTAGGTTAAAAAATAGAAGAGAACTAGGTTGTGAGCGAATTAATATGGGCACAGCTTCGCCGAACAACCCATTTCGCGGTTTGTAAATGTAAATTATTATGCATATCCACGATACAATTGGTTTAGTTCATATATAACCTACAGCTACGGTATGTGCTCAAGCTTTACTCGAACTTTTATTTTAGCAAACGTTTTCTTCGATAAGTGCTTCATTCTAACCCGCGCATTTTACGTATCCATTTATACGGAAAATTTATATTCAAGAATAATTTAGGACTCTTCCACGATCTTCTATTTCCCCCTGACTTGGACCAATAGCTTTAGCATCATATCCTTAGACCTCTCCTAGTAGTAGAGCCTGCGGTATATAGTTCAACACAACAAAATGATGATAATTTACGTATGTATTCCTAGCAGCTAGTCTAACTTACAGTACATGCAAACAGCCATATTCGATGAGTATTCAGCTGCTTAAATTTTTTATTGACTGACATTGATAGCTCTAAGCTAAGACGAAACGTGAAATCCCGCGAATATGGGTTGTTCGGCGAAGCTGTGCCCATATTAATTCGCTCACAACCTAGTCCTCTTCTATTTTTTAACCTAGCCCCATATTAAGCATTTTAAAGACTAGTCCTCTCCTGATTTTGCAACCTCACCATCACCCATATTACTTTTTCATGCTCCAGAGGAGCATTTTTATTTCTTGTCCTTCTGTCATTTTAAAGGATCCCTTCCCTGCAATGCGGTAATGGATACAAGGAGCTTGAACAGTGCCATGCTAAACGAGCGTAGTCGATTTACAATATATGCCCCCGACCAAAACGCCGTAAAACGCTGTTTTAAGGGATTTGACCACTGGTCAATAGCCCCCATAGACCGTAGTGATCACAGGTCACTTCCCTCAATTTCGGCAATATGCCCATTGAAACGAAAAAAATTTGGGCATACAAAAAATCCGGGGGAGGGAAGCAAAAATCCCGGGAGGGGGCGATTTCGGGGGGAAGGCATTTTCGGGTTGGGGGGAAGGTCAATTTCGGGGGGGGGGCCCGCCCCCCCCCTGTAAAAATACTCTGGGGGGCGGGGGGACGGCCGCCCCCCCGTCACGATTCGAAGGTAGGAAAAATTAAGGAGAGAAAGAGGAAAAATTAAGGAGAGAAAGAGGAAAAAGGGCAAAAAACCAAAAAATTTCGCGCCTGCGGCGAGAGTTTTCTACTTTTTAACCGCATATTTATTACATTTGTGAAGAAAAAGCTTGAAATGCGTCCGATTTTTCGGAGAAAATTACTATTTTTGCCTAAAAATGTCAAGAATTTTAAAAAATTTGTTTAGTTCAGTATAAAAAGAATTAGGTAAAGATCCGAAGACCGATTTTATTGCAAAAACAAAAAATTTCTTCAACTTCTGGGCGGCTCCGCCCCCCAGACCCCCCGCTGGAAAAATTTTACCGCCCCCCCTCACGAAATCCTGGATCCGCCAGTGGTATACAGTATTATTTTATAGCTTAAAAAGGTTATTTTTTGCGAAGTTCGCAAACTCCGCGCACTTCCTGAAGCAAGCGGCATTGCTAAACTTATAGAAGTTCGCGAACTTCGCGAAATCGTTAGCTTGCATAGCTAATTTTAGGGGTCTTCTCGATATCCACGAAAAATTGACAGAAAATTTTTAAGATCCAATTTAGACTAAAGGTTTGGATTGGAGCCTTCGCGAAGCTCGCATAATTTCACGAATTTCGCCAAGATGTTAGCGAAGTCTGGAGGAATTTCGCTGAAATTTCCGTACTTCGCAAACAATCTGCCCTATTTTGATATGAGGAGGAGCCAAACCAAACCAGAACTTTCTTTTATGCCAAGTTCACTTTTCTCGAGTATATAAATACTTGTGACTTAGCCGCACAAATGAACTGGAGCTTATCTGTTGTACGTATATATATAAATTGTCAGAGGGGGGGAAACATGACGGAAAAGAAGGGGAAAAAACATGGTCGCCTACTCCCCAACCATAGCAGTTGCAGCTGCCTAGTATAGCCCATTAGAAAGAGCAAGTCTAGAAGTATACCCTACAGTACCAGATCGGTTTCTAAGTTTGATTCTGGAAGTACAGTACTTGGCCAAAGTTGACCTCCCAAAATTGGCCAAAATGCTAAGGATTTTCGAAAGTTTGCAAGTCTATACTAACCAACTATCAAACTTTGGCTACTATAAATTGGCATGCGGGCATAATTTGACTTGCTCTATCACATGGCAATAGTGGTTTTCCCCTGCGTATACACCCAGTAAAAAATTTGACCATGTTTTTCCCCCACATTGGGTCCACTAGAGCGGGGAAAAAACGTGGTGACCAAATTTTAAAATTTTTGCGTATGCTTCAGGAAGGCGTAACTAATGCTTCTATAGGGAAGAGAATGCTTTAAAACCACTAAAAACCTCAAAATATGCCAACTTTGAGCAGTTTTGAAGCTTCTAGCTCGAAAATTTTATTTGCAGCATCAACATGTCAGGTTTCATAAGTTTCTATGGTAAACATGAAAATTTTGAAAAAACTTAAAAAATGATGGAATATTGCAATTTTTAACACAACTAACTTGTTTCTAGTGACATTCTGCATATTATGGCCAGTTCCCAGCAGGTTTCATGCCCAAACAGGTTGGGTACGGCGGATTTAGCATTCTGACCAAAAAATCGGGTTTTAAGCTTGCTGTGAGGTTAGCCTAGGTAGTTTTGCACGCTATAACAGCTGAAACAATGCTTTTAAACCATTCTAAATGGTTGGTTGGTAGAAATCCGTGCCATGTTTTTCCCCACACCTTTTTCCCCCGATTTGCGGGTAAAAATACATGGACAAATCCTGTTACTGCCAAAGCTGAGTGAGGTATAAGAGAAGTTTGAATATACGATTGGATAGGTATTTGCCCACGGTACATAACGGTATACTCAAAGCGATCCAAATCCAAGCTAAGAAAAAGTTGGAGGCTTGCTTCCCTATTCATGTTTTTCTTCCCCCCCCCCTGACTATACATGTCCTCATATTCATATTCATATCGTACCTGCAACTTTCTCCTCCAGCGGAGCCATTGGAGGCGGTGAAAGTGGATCACCGAGACCCAGGGACGACTGTACGGCTAGCAGACTTAAGTCAGGCATCCCATCACAGGATAAGGTGGGATCCGCCTGCTCAAACTCCAAACCGTCCATCAAAGACATTCTGCATTCAATGATAAAAGATGGATGATAAGGATGATGATTAAAACCCAATTTCCAATCAATCCGACGATTTTATCCGGTTATCAAGGATCGTAAATACGACTAGGGTAGTCTCCTTCTTTCCAAACTGTATCCTGTTCTCCACAGGTTCGTCCCACCATTAACAGTGGCACAGTAACTCCTCCAGAGTTCTCATTTGTTCTCCTGGAAACATATACGTAGGTACGTTATAATTAGGGATGCACCGGGGCCTGGCCCCGGCCCCGGTGGTCAGGCACCGGTCCCGACCGGGGCCTAAATTTAGCAAAATTTTGTAAATTTTTGACATTTTTTGACCAAGATTTTGAAATTTCAAAAGCCAACAAGTGTTGCAAATCGTTTGTTTTCCCACCGATTTGAATGAAAACAACGATAGTAACGTTTGTATATCAAACATTATTGTAAAATTTGAATTTTCAAGAAAATTTTTGAAAATGTTCGACTTGGACCCCCAATTTTTAGATGTCACGATGAGGTCCCAGCCCCGGCCCCGGTAGTGCATCTCTAGTTATAATATATCTAAATGCCATGCAAACACACAGCCATGGGGAAAATCCCACATATTCTGATATTGGCTGGAACATTATAGTCAAGCGGGGAAAAACCCATTTTAATATGCGGGAAAAAACCCACCTCCAGTGTGGGCTTACCAGTATGAGCTATATAGGATTTTAATAGCCTATCTTGAAGCAGTGTTTTTTGCTCACAAACGCGTGTAATTACACACTTTTTTCTGGAAAATAGCAAAAAATTTTTGGCGACTGTGTAACGTTACACAGAAGTTTTGGACAAGTTTTGCCAAATAGTGGTAACTTTTTCCAATGCTCATTAATTTGTTTCCACATATTTACCGTTTCTGGGGGGGCTTCGCCCCCGGATCCCCTTCTACACCATTTCTTATATTTTATTTTTGGTGTTGTATATATATACGGAAAGAACTCGCTTTTCTGCATATATGCACTCAACAATCGGTTCGTCTTTACTACATTTGTTCATTCATTCCCTTCCCTTCAGATAAATTTGCTTTTTTAATTTTAATAAATTTTTAGTAATTCTATATATCAAGTCAAAATCATCCCAACTAAATCTTGTTGCTGCTTTTCCTTTCTCTAGCTGCGCAGTACGTATATACCTATACCTATGAATGCAGCTCGTTGCGTTATATATAATTGCTTAATTTTTTAACTTTGTCTTGTTGATTTGGTGAAGCTTCACCAATTTTTGCTGTAAATTTGAGTTTTCAGTTTTCACTTAAAAAGAAGCTGCTTCGAAAACACCGCGAAATAATTTGTTACAATTACGAATAAGCTTACTAGAGGGAAAAATGCCCTAGACGGGCATGCAGTGGCTAGAATAGGGAAAGAAGGAAGGGCGGAAAAATGCCAATATAAGTGACAGTCGGCGCTGAAAATGATAGAAAATAGATACAGCGCCGAATAGGGAATGCAGTCGGGTAGCGTGGAAAAGGCAATTCCTCCGTCCATCCTATTCGCGTGAACTGCTCTGCACTACCTGAGAACGTGGTATATACTGCGTTTGAAATGAGGCAGGCTACAGCCATATCGTTTGTGTAAGCAAAGTCTACTTTTGAAGAGTAGAAACTTCTTGGTTGATTGTGGATAATGAACTAACGCAATTAACATTAGGTGTCATTATGTGAATGAAATGTGCTGTAGCTAGCTAGCATTGTTCTTTCATAAAGTTAAAGCCGGAGCTGCTGTCTGCCGGAGCTGCATTGCCTATTCGTAATATTACTAAATAATTTCGCTCTTAATAATAGTCTAAAACAAATTAAAAGTGTCATTGATTGTTAAAAATGTTGTGTTGGAAAAACAGTCGCGAGGCTCAAGTAAGTCTAAAAGTAGACAACCCAGGGGTAGTCTCTATGTTACTGTTTAAGATAAAATTGTAGGAGAAAGCAGCCGCTCATATCAACATAGTTTAATAATTCAAGCGAGTAGGTATAAAACCCAGTCACAGTTAATGAGATTACCTTATCGACGGTAACATTGTTAGAGAAATGAACCGTTGAGCTGGACATATCGCAATTCACGCGAATAGGATGGACGGAGGAATTGCCTTTTCCACGCTACCCGACTGCATTCCCTATTCGGCGCTGAATCTAATTTCTATAATTTTCAGCGCCGACTGCTTTCCCTATTCGGCGCTAAATCTAGTTTCTATAATTTTCAGCGCCGACTGCTTTCCCTATTCGGCGCTGAATCTAGTTTCTATCATTTTCAGCGCCGACTGTCACTTATATATTGGCATTTTTCCGCCCTTCCTTCTTTCCCTATTCCTGGGCGCCTACTGGGCATTTTTGAAAAAATAGGAAAAAATATAGGAATTTTTCGTGAAAAAATAGGAAAATATAGGAATATTTCTAGCAAAAAATAGGAAAATATAGGAATTTTTCTAGCCAATATGACGTCAATGTTTGGTGAAATTTCGCAAAATTTACCTAGATAGTGTTAGTAACAACCAGGATTTATTCTACAGAACTTTTCTTAAGGGAATCTTGAGGAGGGGGGCGAATTTTCGAAGTTTCTAAAAATATGTTAAAAATTGTGCTGTTTTTATTGCATCAGTTGATAAGGTTCGATTTTAGTGGATATGCACAAATCAAGTAAAATCTCCGGCGAAGCCGGAAAATGTTTAAAAACTTGAAATTCTGAGTGATTTTTAGGGCAAACGTTGATATAAAAGGTGAGTGTTTAGCGGGGGTCGGATTTTGCCGAATCTCCGATCTTGCTCATTTTTATAAATTTTGTAGTTCACATGGGTTAAGCTTAATATTGCTCTGCGGTTTGCCCACATTCTTCAGAGACCTACCTCGGCTATACTTCATATCAAGGTTAAATAGTCCGTAGTGGGCATTATTATATCTACCCCCTTCCCCCCCCCCTCTCTCTCCCCGCATTCGAGCGCCCCCTCCCCCCCCCCCCCTCTTTTTTCTTTTTTCCCCCTTTGTTTCCTTCTTTAAATAAAGGTCGAAAACTTGAAATTTAGAAAAGTTGCGATGTGAGCGTGCGCGGTGCTTTGATAAAATTGACACGCCCCTAGCCTACCCCAGCTTTTTACCAATTGTAAGCTCTAATAGGGGCAAACTGTATGTGAGTTCCAGGGGTTTGGGTTTCTGGTTAGTGTGCTAGCAAACTTTTTGTTAAGAAATAACCCTTTTTTTGAAGCGCGAAAACTACCAGCGCTGCGCAGTAAAAATGGGGTAAAAAAACCGATTTCGGGTTATTTCCCCCTTATCTTTCATATGTACTCCTCCCGTCCTATACTTCTTAGCTTTTTCCCCTATTTTTCCCTCCGAATTCTCGATTTTTTCCTCTACCTATGACTTTTCTATTACTTCCTCTCTTCCTTATACTTCTTGCTTTTCCCCTACATACTTCGAGAAATCAATCTAGCCATTTCAAATCCTGAAGGGGGTTTAGTGACCTATCTTTCTGCATATCTTGGGTCCCCTATGGCCGGTATCCCCAGGGTTTCAGCGATTCTGCAAGTGGATGTAATTGGCTCACATCTTCGAAATGGAATGTCGCACTGCGAACGCAGGGATTAACGGAAATCACGTCATTTTTACATAAGTTAAGACAGATACTTGGAGTATTAATTGGAGCAAAGTTGGGTTCATTTGGTAAACCACAGCACATTAGACGTGAGTTAACCTTCACCCGTATAGACCTACAACACCCTATTTTTCGCACTTTGACTGTATCTCACAGAAAAGTCTAAGGATTGATCTAAGGATTATTTTACACGATATCAAAGCACTATAAGCACTATTTGCAAGAAATAAAGGTCCAATTATACTGTTTTGGGAAAAAATGCAAAAATTCTTCAACTTCTGGAGGGCTCCGCCCCCAGACCCCCTTTTCAAAATCCTGGGTGAGGGCCCGGGGACAATTTAATTCAAAGCTTCTGCGATGGAAGTGAATTTTTCGAAACTTTCGAAGGAAAGAAAAGTTTCGTAAAATCATGTGAATACATACAATACGTACTGAAATGCTTTTAGATGATGCATACAAAGCACTTTCCAACTCCAAAATTACAATGAAAATTAATGAAAATTGTTTCAAAAATACCAGAAGATACCATAAGTTCTAAAATCCCCAGGAACATATATAATGCTAAAGTGTTGTGGTAACGTATCACTTATGAATGAGTGACACACAACTTCACCAAAACAATTCCTTCAAGCACTGATTGGTCCAAAGGCGAGAATTAAATAGACGTAACAGAAATAAAGAGAAAAAATGGTACGTATTCCGGCGGAGCCGGAAAATTTTTGAGAATTGCCCGTTGGAAGATAAAGAATTCTACAGTATTTCGTTTCCTCAGTTAAAATAATATATAAATCTTCTCGAAACTCATGAAAAAATAGGAAAATATAGGAATTTTAGGCAAAAATAGGAAAAAATAGGAATATTTGAAAAATATAGGAAAAAATAGGAAAAATAGGAATAGTAGGCGCCCTGCTATTCTAGCCACTGCATGCCCGTCTAGGGCATTTTTCCCTCTAGTTTCTTGCATTTTTCCGCTGTAGCGCTTTTATTCGCAGGCTTAATAAAATGAATAAACTGCCGTAAAAACGATTTGAAAAAACCAGATAGGACGTACGTATATATGTATTTTAAGCACGTTTAGGGCATTTTTGTCATTTGTACGGAGCATTACCTGTTAATATTTTTTTGTGTGTGTACCAAAGGGTTTATCTGAAAAGAGAATTAGGTGGGTGGGGTCGGTTAATCGGTAAACAGGATGGCCGGGGGTCCGAATGCCCACGGGGAGGTGTTAGCGCTGCGTGGGGTTGGGACTATTTGTAAAAACGCAATTGTTTCCGTACGTACGTGTAAATGAGCGAGTTTTACAAAGGTTTGTCGGAAACCAAGATGACGGGGGGGGGTCGAACGCACACGGGGGGAGGGGGGTATCGCTGCGTGAGGTTGGTAACATGTTAAAGAACGCAATTTTTTCCGTGTACGGCGTGGGGTAGGAAAAATTTGAAAAACGCAGCTGTTTCTGTACGTACATGTAGCTCAGCAACTTTTAAAAAGGGGTTCTGTGAGAACAGGATGAAGGGGGCGAAAGCCCAGGAGGGCGGAGGGTTGTCGCGCTGCGTGGGGTATGGAAAATTTAAAAAAAGAAGTTGTTTCCGTACGTACATGTAGATCAGGAACTTTTACAAATAGTTTATCGGAAAACAGGATGAAAGGGGCGAACGCCCACTGGGGGGGGGGGGGGGTCACTCGCGGTGCCCATGTGGTAGGGAAAATATAAAAAACGCAATTGTTTCGCTTATGTACCTACACGTGAACATCAGCGACTTTTACAAGGTTTGTCGGAAAACAGGATGAACGGGGCCGAACGGGCTGGGCTTTCATGTTGGTGATGTACCCCAAAGTTGGAAACTTTTGAAAAATGCCTTTGGACCGGTCCGGACCCTGGGTCAGAGCGCCACAGGCCACTGGGTCCACTCTAGAGGGGTCTCAAATGACAAAAAATATTCGCCTTCACCGAGGGCTTTCATTTGATACCAAGTTGAAACTATTATAAAAACCGATTTGGACCAGTCCGGACCCTGGTCAAGGAGCCACAGGTCGATGGACCACTTGGAGGGGTCTCCAATGATAAATATGTTCGCCTCACCGGGCTTTCATTTGATACCAA